>SKCR01001772.1:0-27948 GCA_019454045.1 Zanthoxylum bungeanum | reverse complement strand
CTTTGCTGTGACATTACGGAATGACTTCGGCTTCCACCCACTTTGAGAAGTAATCTACGACCACTACTATAAAGCGATGCCCATTCGATGCATTCGTCGATTTCTCCAATCATATCAATCCCCCATGCTGAGAAGGGCCACGGCTCTGACAACCCGTGCACTCTGTGTGTGGAGAGTGATTCAAATTACCGTGTGCCTGACAATCATGACAGTGCTTTAACCATCTTTGTGCAGTCTGTTTCCATCATTGACCAGTAAAAACCTTGTCTCACTATCTTGCGGGACAGATTCAACCCGTTCATGTGCGGACTATATACCCCGGCATGTACTTCTTCCATTACATGCTGAGCTTCTTCCTTTCTCAAACACTTCAACTGAATACCGTTTGCTTGCCTCTTGTACAGTTCTCTTTTCAAAATCACATACGGGGAAGCTAACTTCTGAATGGCTATTCTGCCCTTTCTTCCTGCCCCTTCTGGGAGTTCCACATGCTCCAAATACTGCTGAATGTCATGATACCAAGGTTTTCCCATCCTCGTCGATTTCTACTTCCAAAACTCTTCTGTCTCATAAACAGGTCTGCTTGCTGTTGTCAGTACCAACGGTCTCATTACTAACTTCTCTGGATTTTCCCAAGTCGCTGCAAGTGTAGCCATGCGTCTGCCATCTGATTCTCCTCTCTCGTAAGTGCTGAAACTTACAATCGGGGCTGTTCTTTTGTCTTTCAATCCCATTCTCCTCGCAACTATTGGACTACCAACATAGAATCTCCGTAGACTTCAACACTCCCGGCCTTCAAGGCTATCAATGCCGTCAAACCAAAAGCGCATGCCTCAAACTCGCCATGTTGTTAGTCACTCTGAACGTCAACCTCTTGGCTAAAGACAAAGTCTCCCCCTCGGAGGTCACTATCACGATCCCAATTTCGGCTCCCTTGTAATTCACTGCTCCGTCAAAATACATCTTCCACCTCTGAATTGTTATTGCTTGGATCTCTTCATCTGGAAACTCAAAGTTATACTGATCCCCCTCAACAGGTTGCAATGCCAGAAACTCTGCTACTGCTCGACCCTTGATCACTTTGGAGGTGAGATACTCAATGTCGAACGCTGTCAGTAATACTAACCATCTACCCAGTTTTCCCACTAGTGAAGGCAACGAATGAAGATATTTTAAGAGGATTCTCCTTGGCCACTACCTGGATCTTATAAGACTGAAAATAATGCCGTAACTTTCTGGAAGCCATACCACTGCAAGACAGATCTTCTCTACTTCTTGATATCGAGCCTCATACGGAAGCATCTTTCTTACTCAGATAATAGACTGCATGTTCCACCCGTCTCATCTGCCTGTACCATCATCGCCCCCAGTGCTTCTGATTCTATAGCCAAATACAATATCCAAGGTTTGCCCGGTCCAGAGGTTTCAATACAGGAGGCTTTACCAAGTACTCTCTGATTTTGTCGAAGGCTGTCTGACACTGTTCATTCCATCTCACAGGCTGATCTTTTCTCAAACAGTTTGAAGATAGGCTCACACACTGATGTCAACTTGGCATGAATCGACTGATGTACTGAATCTTTCCCAAGAATACTCTGACTTTTTTTTTTTGTCTTCGGTGCTGGCATCTCAGTAATTGCCTTGATTTTCTCAGAATCTATCTCTATTCCACCCATTCCCACTGTATGACCCAGTAATTTCCCCTACGTCACTCCCAACACACACTTCTTAGGATCAAACCGCAAGTTGTATTTGTCAACTCTTTGAAGGAAACTTTTCAAGTGCCTCTATATGCCCGATTCTTGTCTCCGATTTCACATCATGTCATCCACATACACTTTAATATCCTTGTGCATCAAATCATGAAATAATGTAGTGGCCATCCGCTGATAAGTAGCTCCTGCATTCTTAAGCCCAAACAGCATTACCTTGTAACAATAAGTGCCCCACTCTGTGACGAAGGCAGTTTTGTGCTTGTCTTCTTTAGCCATAAGAAACTGATTGTACCCCGAAAACCCATCCGCAAATGAGTACATAGCAGATAAAGCCGCACTATCAACCAGAACATCTATGTGCGGTAGTGGAAAATCAATCTTTCGGGCAAGCCTTGTTGAGATCTCTGTAATCCACACATTCTGACTTTTCCGTCTTTCTTCGGCACTGGCACAATGTTGGCCAACCACCACTCGGATACTTCACTACTTCTAAGACCCCACATCTATCTGTTTCTTAACTTCCTCTCTGACTTTCTCAGCCCAGCTTCTGGTCTCATCCATCGAAGCTTCTGTTTCACTGGCCTCATATTCGGATAAGTTGGTATTGTGTGTTGGGCAATGCTTCTGTCTACCCCACGAGGCATGTCCTCATAGGACCAGCAAACACTTTGGCATATCTGATCAATACTTCTTCTAGTTTCTCCCGCTCTTCAGCGGTAACTTCACTTGCATCAGAATCTCCTTGGGATTCTCAGGTGTACCAAGGTTAAATGCATTTGTTTTGGCCGAACTGATATCAAATATACTTGATTCGTGCAGAGTAAAAGAAAATGACTCAAGCAAGTAAGCAAAAGAGATGTCTTTATTATTGGTAAAGTAGAAGTACATTCAAACAAATCAGGAAGGCAAATGTCTTCATCGTCTGCAGACACTTCATCTTCCACAATCGGTTCTTTTTTCGAGCTTCTTATCTTCCTCAAGAGTTCAGGCCACCTAATTTCATTAGTTCTTCCTCCCACTTCTCTTCTTCATTCTTTACAGGCTTTTTCAATTATTGGCTTCTTTCCCAATATGTCCTGGAAGATCTCAAACCCAGGTACCACAATTCCATTAACTTCCACAGGCTCAGGCTCACCTTGATACCCTGAAGCCTTCACAAAGCAATCCATCAGTTTAAGGCCCTTCTTCTTGACCTTCGGCTTTTTTTCATCAGACTTGTACCCCAAACCCTTCCGAGTAGTCTGTCCTCTGAAATCTGGCAGTTTTGAACCCTCACCCGGCTCATACTTCATTTTTTCCCATGATCCTAGCTACCTTAGGATCCACCCATCATTCC
Source organism: Zanthoxylum bungeanum (assembly GCA_019454045.1). Taxonomy (NCBI): domain Eukaryota; kingdom Viridiplantae; phylum Streptophyta; class Magnoliopsida; order Sapindales; family Rutaceae; genus Zanthoxylum; species Zanthoxylum bungeanum. The sequence goes on along the minus strand of SKCR01001772.1, from coordinate 24,897 downwards.
TCAAAAGTTACCGACACTTAGAACCTTGTGAAAGGCGGTACTGTCCAACGGCCACAACATTATCTACCTCAGCTCGGATAGTAACAATTTCTTCTCCCCATACGGGAACTTAATCTCTAGGTGCAGAGTAGGGCACACCCCCAGCTTATGAAACCAGGGCCTTCCCAACAACAAGGCAAAAGTGGCTGGGATATCCAACACTGTAAACTCAACTTCGTCCTCAACTGGGCCCACTTTAACCATAGCCATAAAAGTACCTTCCACTCCTCGCTTACTACCGTCATCATAAGCTTTAATTGTCATGTTGTGAGGGGTCCAAGTCTGTTGCCTTTATGCCCAGTCTGGCCAAAATCTTCAACGGGCACACATTGATGGCCGAACCATCATCCACCATTACACAGAAGTCTTCTTACCCTTCACTTCAGCTTTGATAAACAGGGTCTGTTATGATTTCTACCCTCAGCCGGGAGTTCCTTCTTCTGAAAAAGTGATCCTTTGTAAAGTTTCTCCTCTTATTGCGGGGTTGGCATCATCAGGCACCATAATTTTATTCAAGGCCTCAACCATGGCCTGCCTATGCTCTTGATATGTACACAGTAATTCCCAGATGCTAACCTGAGCCCGGGTCTTTTTCAACTGGCTTTCAACACTGTATCCCCCTCAGCATTCTCTGCACTTTCCACCACTTCTCTACCATCGGTCAAGGCTTCTTTACCCCTTTCCGCCACATCATTGTAAAAGCGGCCGCTGTGGGTCATTCCCCTCACTTCTCTTTCTCATCACCACTAGAGAAATCAAGCCAAAAGTTCTTCCCTGCTCAGTCTCTTCACTATTACTATCACTATTCCAGATTCCCAGGCAAAAGGCTTGAGGTTGAAAGGATTTTAGGACAAGGTCTTCTGGGAGGCCTGAATTGATCATATAGGTTGGTGGTGGGGTACGGCACGGTAGTTGGGTAAGGGGTTTCTGTGGTGTGTCAGGCTGTTGTTCGTTTCTGGGTCGGGTATTTTCTTGGAATCTATCAGGTCTTTGATTTCATGGCGGAGTCGAGTGCAATTATCAGTGTCATGGCCTTTCTGTTGGTGGAAGTGACAGTAAAGGTTTAGGTTGTAATGTGATGGTGGGGGATTGGGTAATGGTTTGGCCTCCAATTTTCAGAAGTCCTTGTCTTTTTTAATTTCTCCAACACCTTAGACAAGGGTCTCCCAAAGTTGGAGAATCTCCGGTTCCGGATGGTAGCAATCTCCATAGAAACAGGTTTGGTGCCCGATGTCCCCCCAATAGGCCTCCTACTTAGGCCATAAACTTCTTCCTGTTTCCTCCGCCTCTTCCTCCTCAATGTCCATGACAGTTTCCCTCAACTCGAAAGTCCTGTAATCATGGAGGTCATCCTCCTCAGTTTCCCATAGATGGAGGGCTTGGTGCCCTTGATAATCATCTTAATTTGGTCCTTCTCAGAGGGCCTAGTCTGCATTTTCAACAATGACTTCTCCATCGGTCCACATACTCCTTGAAGCTTTCCTCTGGCTTCTGCTTAGTGTTCTCCAAATCACGGAGTGACAAATCAATCTCCAAGTCCGTGACGTATTGCTTCAGAAAAGCATCAGCCAACTCCCTCCAATCTTCCCTAACCTTCTTCCTCAATGCTGTGATACCAACTACTACCGGTGCCCCTTCAAGTGACATCTCAAACATTTTCTACGCCTGACGCTTGGACAAACCCACTGAACTCATGACTGAAACATACTGACGGAGATGGACCCTCGGATCCCCATTCCCGTTAAACTTAGCCATGTCCGGCATCTTGAACTGAGCCGGCAACTGTTCTTCAAATGTCATTGCCTCATAATCCAACAACTCTTCATATTTACCCCTCATCTTGTGGGTAACTGTTTCAACCTGATCCCGAAGTTTCTGAAATTCTGCCGGAGACCCAATCATTCTGCCTGTTGCATATTCTGCCATGTCGTCATCAAAAACGGAAATCTCATCCCCTGACCCATTCAGAGGCTTCTCATGCCTCACATTCTCAGAATTCCCCCCAGCACGGGGCACAACCATACCAGCTACAGCAGTAGTCAGGGCTTGCAACTGTTCAGTGATCTTGGTGAGACTGTTTTCCCCAACTGATCCTTACGGGATACCTCATTATCAGATGTAACCCAAACGGTATCTATGATGTCCTCTACGAGACATAGAGGGTTTTAACATGATGTATGGATGTATGAGGTGCATAAGATGCATATAACATATATGGCATAATAAATTAATTAAAATTCTCAAACAAATCGGCCCATTATCATTTTAGAAGCTTTTGGGCTAAATGTCATAGGAGTGAACTCGCCCCAGTTTAAATGGCCCAACGAGTTCGCATCTCATGGTAAAGAGCCCAACTACATCCAAATGGTAATGTTCCGAACACAAGCACAAAATGGCCCATCAACATTTAGAGGCCTTTGGCCCAATCGCCATAAGATACGTTCTTGTCCCAGTTTAAATGGCCCAACAAGCCTATATCTCATGACAAATGGTCTAGATGGATCCAAACGACGATGTTCCCACACAGGCATACGGATAATTCAAGCATAAAATAGTAAATTCTACAATGTGGCCCATCAACATTTCAGAAGCTTTGGGCCTATATGGTCATAGGAACTCGCCCCAGTTTAAATGGCCCACAATTTCGCATTTCTGACAAGAAGTCCAACTTCATCCAATAAGGGGGTCCACAAGCACATACTCAAGGAAAAAATTGTTACTTTAGCCATACAACCCCAGTCTATGGGGGGGTTCGTGAGAGTATAGACAAAGACTCTTGCTGGCGAAGGATTGCCCACAACTAGGTCTCCCCCACTCAAGGGTTCGTGCGACCAAGCAAGCGCACCTTTTTTATACCTTGCGGTACGTGCCAACAAGTCATGGTGTGTGACTAACTGTCAAATGGATTTCTTGTTACAGATTCCCTAGAGGGAGGGTGGAGCGAACTCTCTTAAATACCCAAGCCTCTTAGGCTCTTATCGCTTGGTGACAGGAATAAGCAACAAGTCCTCCAAATTAGTCTGTCACAACAGGCCAAGGGTAGTGACTAATTAGGTGCCTCCACAGCCTCTTTTCCTCGAAAGGTAGTGAATGAAGGAAGACACCAAACCATTACCTAGCCTTAAAATGTCTTTGATCAACCCTCATTTCATCCACTATAGACATGGTCAATTAAAACAAAAATCCAAACATTACAAGACAATATTTCGGGGCCGATTCTCTATCCCCAGTGGAGTCGCCAGACTGTGGTGACACAGGATACCTGGGCGACGCATACTGTTCCGGGATCGCGGCCCGGTTGGGAGTACGGAGTAGCCACGGGGGACTAAACCGGAGAATGATGGAGTCGCCACCCGGTGTGAACCGGGAAAATGAGATTTAAGGCTGCACTCACCTTTCGCAAGGGAAGACCTCAAACCGTTGGGTTCGAAATGGTCCCTTACTTATGTCACTTTTAATGAAAGGATTTGTGTAATAATTTAATCAAGCCTAAGTAACACTTATTTCCAAGGGTATCATGCTTCTAAATTCATATGCGCAAAAGATAATGTTTACATCTAAATATTCATGAAATCAAATCCTATTACTAAGTTCGCATGCTTAAAAGGTAAGTCTTTTTCAATAGCAAACATATTAATTCATAAGAATTCAAAATTCATGCAAATATAAACGTAAGACAACCATATCAATATTGGCATGCAATATAAAGGAAATCAAAATAACGGCGAACATATCATGTTATAAGCGCATTATAAAAGCATATGAAATAAGATCAAAATAACCACAAAAATAAACGGAGTCAAAACAAGCGCATGACATGAAGGGATAAAAGATGCAAATTCAAATACGCGAAAGAGGAACAATTAAAGATACATCTATATTAAAGATAAACGTGCCATGATGTAATGCCAAAGAATGTGGCTAACATGAGTGAAAGAAAGGAATACCAAGAAGAAGAGAATGCAATGTGTGCCTATACTCATGTAACTACTACAAATTTTCAATTAAGCATGTTATATGTGATGCAAGATTATGCAATGAGATGTCATATGAATGAATAATATGGAAAAGAAAGCACGACAAAACATTACATAATGAACATAAATAAATGCATGAATAAAATGATATTTTGCAAAACAGCGATAAATCGCGTAATAAACAGCGCGACAAAACATCGTGGTAAGGTAGCCCTAAGGCATTTTCCCTCGAATAGAGGACCTTTAACCCACCCTAGTTAAGCCCATGCGCATGCATACATAATAACGTGCAACAAATAAAATGTATGAACAAATGGTGTTTTGTAAAAAAACAGTGATAAATCGCGTAATAAACAGCGCAATAAAACATCGTGGTAAGGTAGCCTTAAGGCTTTTTCCCTCGAATAGAGGACCTTTAACCCACCCTAGTTAAGCCCATGCACATGCATGCATAATAACGTGTAACAAATAAAATGCATGAATGAAATGATAATGGTCTCATGATAAATAAATAACACATAACAAAAAGTAAATAACAAAGCGCGGCGAAGTATTGCGGTAAAGGTAGACCGTAGGCTTTTTATCCCTCCAAGTGGAGGACCTTTAATCTGACTTACTAGGCCCATGCGCACACAACACAATGCATACATATGAAACAAAGGTGAATACAAAGATATCCGGCGCGACGAAGCATCGTGGTAAAGGATTTTAACCTCTTCAATTAGAGGACCTTTCACTGCACTTACTAAGCCCATGCGCTTATCTCAAAGCATATATATGTGAAACAAAAGTAAATAAAAAGATATCGGATTTTGTATACCCGATTGAACATGTCTTACATCCAATCGAATACACATCGTCCGGCGTGGCGAAGCATCGTGCAAAGGATTTTTAACCTCTTCTATTAGAGGACCTCTCATCGCACTTACTAAGCCCAATGCGCTTATCTCAATGCATATATATGAAACAAAAAGGTAAATGTAAAAATATCGGATTTCGTATACCCGATTGAACATATCTCACATCCAATCGAATATACATTGACCGGCGTGGCGAAGCATTGTGGTAAAGGATTTTAACCCCTTCAATTCAATTAGGGACCTTTCATCACACTTACTAAGCCATGAGCTCGATCATATCATTAACACGATCAATAATATGTGGAAATTAAATAACGAATAATAAACACATCAAAATAATATAAAACAAAATATGCATCGTTTGTTCAAGTGGTACGTGGAGTTGTATCCCGAGTGCAGATCATACTACCGTCCATTCGGAATCGGCTATGAAATTTACGTCCGGGTTTCCATCCTATATACCACGGAGGCGACACATTTTTCATTTTAATCAAGGGGCACAATCATGCATCAATCCATAATACATGCATATTTATCTACTCAAGGGCCACAACATGTATTTTAACATAATAATCATGCGATAAAACTCAATAAATAATAAAAAATAAAACAGAAAAAAGTGTGAAAAGTACCCTCAGGTCTAACCGTTTAAGTCGTCTTCGGACTTGCGTTTCACGGAGATCGGAAGGGGTAAAAGCTCCTTACTCTTCCGGTTCTCTAGCTTAGCATCTTAACTCGTCGTTCCACTATTTTTCTCACTGTTTAGGCTTCGTTTTGCTGCTGTTTGGGCGTGTTTTTTCTCACTGTTTCAGGTCACTGTTTTGGTGTTTATGTGGACTGTTTTGAGTGTTTTTTAAAGGCTTTAAGTGCAATTTTTTTGTGATATCTTAAGGGTTAAAAGTGCAGTTTTTTATGCAGTTTTTTAGTGTTTTAAGGGCTGTTTTAGGGTGATTTTACTGCTGTTTGGGCGTGTAAAACAGTGCAGTTTTTTGTTCACTGCAGTGCATTTTTTGTTGTAATTTTCGGTGATGGAGGGCTGCTGTATTTGGCTGTGAATTTTGGTGATGTGAAGGTGCTTATGGGTTGCTGTTTTAGCATTATTTGGCTGCTGTAGGGGGGTTGTGTTTTTCGGTTATATGGCTTCTGTGTAGGGCTGTGTTTTTCGGTGCAGTGAGGTGTTGTATAGGGCTGTGTTTTTCGGTGCAGTGAGGTGTTGTAGTGAGTGTGGTTTTCGGAAATATAGGGGAAGGAGATGAAGAGAATTGCTTGTTGTTTTTTTGGTGTAATTTGCGTGAACTTGTAAGATATTGGAGAGAATTTTTTTTGCTTTCTTTTATTTTGTGATGGGCGTGTGTATAGGAGAGTGGAGAGAGGTTGGCTTTTGCTAGGGGTTGTTTATATAGAGAATGGCTAGGGTTTACCCTTGTCTCACAAGGAAAAGATTTTGGTATTCAATTAGGATTTCCAAGAAAGGTATACACAAGATTGATGGGGGGACAAATTATTTTAAATTTGGAAGATGATATCTGTAATTGGTGTTGATTAGGCATTTAATTTGTTAGATAGGAAGTCAATATTTTAGATTGGTATATAATTTCATTTAGTTAGGAATAATTATATTTGATTTGTGTTAATTAGGTATGTAATTATTTATGTTTGGTAAATATTTTATTTATTTATTTAATATTTTGTTTAGTTAATGTCTTAATTTAATTAATAATTATTTAATTTGGGTGTGTATTAGGGGGCTATGGGCGTGTGGGCCTTGACTAGGTGGGTGGGCTTGGCTAGGTGTTTTGATGTTGTGTGTGGGCTTGGTTAGGTGTTTGGGCTAAATTTGTGTGGGTTAGATGGGTGTGTGAGCTAAATTCGTGTGGGCTAGATGTGTGTGGGCCGTGTTTAATTTTTAAAACAGAAATCAAACGAGTTACTCGAAGCTAAACTAGTGAACTTGATCCGTCAATGAGTCAATTCTTGACTCTTCCCTTCCGATGTCCGTTTCTCGCGACTTTCGCAACTTAAAAGGTAGTGCCTCCAACTGAGACTCATCATCGGGTTTCATATGCAAAAATGCAATGCCTACAATCAAAATCGTCTCAACCGATCGATGTGAGTATTCCGCTATCTCCATTGATGTATTCACATATGTTTTTCATGCTTATAATGATCTTGGGACCTAATTAGAAACCAACAATGGCATCAAGAGCCTAGGTTTGAGCATGAAAGTTTATGGCTTAAAATTTGGGTGGTATTTGAATTTGAGCATGATTTTATGAAATTGGATGATTAAGTATGCTTAAATATGGTTGAATTGAAGATTGATTGGATCAATTTCATGAAAATGTGATTGGATCATTTTTTCCCCAAATTGAATGTGTTGGCCGAATGCCTTAGCCCTAATTAAGTCTTGGAATTTTGATTTTTGACAATTGGATGTGTTGGAAATCATTCGGGATGTGGATTTAATATCGATTGTGAAATTAATTGAATTGAATTCTAATCGGAAAAAAAGTCCCTCCTTGGCCGAGACTAAGAAGCATGTTTGGGTTTGATTTTTGATAAAATGTGTTGGACATGTTTTGTTGATAATAAACATGATTAATTATGCTAATTGATGTTTTAGAAATGTTAATTGGGTAATTAATTATTTTGAACACTTTATGTAATTAAATTGGAAATTTGGAATTTGGTAATTTAATTATTTGGGCCTAATTTTGAAAATTGGACTTGTAATGTTGTAAATGGGCTTATTGGGTTTTGTTATACAAAGTTAGGTTTAGGCCAAATGGATTGGATCCAATTGGGCCCAAAACCACTTCCGTTAAGCCCAAATGTGACTTAATGAACCCTTAAAGTTTAATTGGGCCTAATGGGCCTAAATTGATTTATGGGCTTATAAGGTAAATCCCGGATTGGATTTTGGTTATTCGGTTTGACCCAAGTTGACCAAAAGTCCACGCCTTATGAAATCAATTAAAAGCCCATTGGACTTTTGTAACATCCTGCCTAAACTAGGATGCTACCGGCAGGAGACAGGCTAATCCTGCCTCCATAAGCCTCTGACTGTGTCGAAATTTCGGCATGATGAATTCGTAACATCATGTAACCTGGCCTACAGCCAGCATCCATTTACAACATGAAAATAAAATCTCGGCCTCAGACCGGTACCTCAACATCAATGCAATCTAAGAGCCCATCTATTATGAAATGCAAACATATATACACAATACACTCAGTGCTCCACGCCCGAAAATGCATAAATACAAAAACTTTTACAACTATAAACTTATACAACTATACTTATAAACAACTCGACTCTTATACTCCCAAGACCTGGTGACTGGCTGACTGCAACGCTGCTATCCGGCTCTTCAAGCTCTAGTGTCTGTGGTCGACCGATCAGGTCACCAACCTGCAAAACTCAAACACTGTTGTAGTGTGAGTCATAAGACTCAGTAAGTAACTATGCTCATTCCTTGAGCGTCAATCACATGCAAAGTCTGAATCTTGTTTCTTTAATAACCTGGTTGTCTATGTGATCATGCAAATATATATTATATCAGAACTAATTATTTATTCCTTATCTATTTCACCAACGTATTACTTGTTACAAATTCTTTATCTTATCACACACATACTTTAACTTCTGTTTATCTTGTACATTAACAAGTATCAAAATTAAATACCTCAAGTTTCTATATCACTAACTAACAAATTAGAATCCAACACGCTTCTGCTGCGCTACTTTAATACCTTAGTACTTACCTGTTTATTCTATGCTAATTCTGTTTGGTTATTTACCTCACTTATCTTTCCTTTATTTCATTGAAATGTCATCAAATTGAAATTATAAAATATTCTTATTATGAAACATCCAATAAACTAGCATTAGCCAAACAAACAAGTGTATGAAACCATACAATCATATGTTAACATCTTACAAACTGTTCCTTCTATGTAAACATATAATACACGCAGGCATCAATCATAAACACATAAATGTAATTATGTTACCATACTTTAATGTCAACTGTATGCATCTCGTATATTAACTAGAATGTGTGATTTATATGCATAACCTATAAGCTACTGAAACTTAATTATGCCGTACATTTAGGAAACACTTTTGAAATCTTTTCTGAAAAGCTGTTTTCTGAAAACTGCTTTCTGAAACTCTTTATAAAACCTGTTTTCTAAAAACCGTTTCTAAAAACTGTTTATCTGATATCTGTTTCTGAAAATCAATTTGAAAACCTCTTAATAAAACTTATCTTTCTAAAATAATGTTTTGAATCTTTGGTTTCTGGAAACTATTTCCAAAATCTTGTTTCTGAAAACTGCTTTCTAGAAATCTGAAATCTGAAAACTGAAATCTGAAATCTTTTTTTTTTGAAAACCAAATCTCCGCCCGTAGGCGCATCTCCGCCCGAAGGCGCATCTCCGCCCGAAGGCGCATCTCCGCCCAGGAATGTACCATCTGAGCGCTGAGGATCTAGGAGCGTCCCCCTAGTCCTCCACATGTGCACATGTGAATAAATCCGTCAATTCCATAATATCCGTCAATTCCAAGTGAATCTCAATTACATACTGGGGTGAGTTTTTACCTCATGCCCCGAAAACCATAAATCATAATCTGTAACTCCAACTGTAGAAAGAAACATTTTCTGAAATACAATTCTTTTCAAAAGCATTTGAAATCTTTCTTTAAAATATTTGAAATTGTTGGAAAATATTATTGTCGTATGCTCAACCGTTGAAAACTTAAACACACACACACATGCAGATGCATATATGCATTTCTCATACTTTTTTCTACTCTAGCCATGCTTTATCATATACTAAATCCATAATATCATATAATCCTTACCAATCTCCACTTATTCCATACATGAGACAGCACTTTATCCGTGTTTGAACTCTCAAACATACAACTAACCAACCAAGCACATTCAATCTCATGTTTCCAAGCAAGTTTGAAACATCATCAATAAATCAAATCTCAAATATTACCGAGGAGTCATCTCAAATATCATCAAGTATATCACAAATCCATAATAAAATATAACGTCAATTAAAATGAACAAAATATTATGAAAACAAATACTCCACTCACAGTGTTCTGGCTGACTTTGGTTCCTTCACGGAATAGGAAATCGCTACAAGTCATGCGGTTAATTTAAATCCAATTTAATTCATTAGGATGTCATCTATAAAATACTTTCTGCAAATGAAAATCAAAATATGATGCATGATTACTTAAATTTAATGGATTCCTAACATGTCCAGGTGTTCTAGGAATTTTTACGAAGTTCGTTACGCCATCTCGCAAGTCACCTATTCAATTTCTCGCTAAATACTGAAATCAGTAAAGTCATGCAGAACCACCAACTTAGAAAATTTACTGCTCTTAATTGACTTCATATCAGGTCCTGAAATATTTATGATAGGATCCCTTATGTGTCTACTTAATGTCATTTTTTACAGTTCTCAGTTTCGATTCCTAGAACTCAAGATACAGCCATTTTCTGCACCTTACTCAGCAGGGACAGGACCAGTTCGTCCCTGCAGTTCACCCAACTTTGAAAATTCGCCACGACTTCGTTTCTTATCGAAAAATTTTAATTTTCGAACCCGACGTTCCTTGACCTGTGTACTTTACCTAGAATTTTACCGTTTTCCAAACGGACTTCTAAAACTCAAGTTATTCATTTAGTAAAACAGACTGTCCAAAACAGAATATCAAACAATTTTTCTGCCGCAACTTCGAAATCGGTCGTCCTTCTAATTCTTTCATCACAGCACTATTGACTATATTCTCACATGTCTAAATCATATTTTATGATGTGTTAATTATGTCCAGATAATTATTTTAATTCATTGAGGACTTTTGTCGAACACTTGGTACGTATAACGTTAATATTTCCACACTTTTGCTTATTTCTACTTCTTTAATCTTCCTAACATTTTCCTTTCATCTCAAATGAGTTACTCACTTCTTAATCAAGCAAAACAGCTCCTACTTCCATTACTTAGCAGCCAAATCCCTCATCCCTTTACTTCATAGTTTTAGACTTCAATACACACAATTTCACCATCAACTCTTATAAACTTACTGCTCTATTAATCAACTTACAAACACTTTAACAAACATCATTCCACCTTAAACTCACTCTTTTCATGTAAAAAAAACAATTAAATATCAGCCCTAGTCACTACCGATTCTGAACCCAAGGAAAATCTACCATTGCTTCAGCCACACCACTACCATGCTTCCACCGTTATCACAGTCCAACTTTAGATTTTATTACTCAAAAACATAAAAAATCTTCATTATTACTTATTAAAATTTCAATCCAACCAATTAATAAACCCATAACCTAACACAAAAAGAATTCCCAATTCCTAGGGTGACAACCAAATCCAAAAATTCAACCCATACCCAAGCAACAAAATTAATTTACACTCAAAGAATTCATAGCATTAGTTTACTTACTTTCTTCTTTTGCCCTTGCTCTCGATTCTTCTCTGTTGATTCTTCCTATTTTCTTCTTCTCCATTTCACTGCTTCTCCTCTTCCAATTCGGCTTCTCTCCTTTGTTTTCCCCTCTCCCCGACTATTTCAGTCTACTGCATCACTTCTCTTCTCTTCCCATTCTTCTTCTTCTTTCTGTCGGTCTACTTCTGCTTTCTTTCTACTCGGTCAGCTTCATCTTTCGGCCTAAGCTTCTTCTTTCTGGTTCTTCCGGCCTCCCCCTCTCTCAGCCTGCTCTGTTCTCTCTTCTTGTTTTCTTTCCCTTCTTCTGGCTCAATCTCTCTCACTCTCCTCTATTGCTCTCGGTTTACTCTGTCTTCTTTCCTGTTTCTGTTTCTGCTGAGACCGACTGTGTGTTAATTAGGTGTGTCTGTGTGTATCTAGAATATGTTCGAGTGTATAGAAATTTCTAGGGTTTTTTTTTTTTTTTTTTTTTTTTTTTTTTTTTTTTTTTTTTTTTTTTTTTTTTAATTTGTATTTGGTGAAAAATTCCAATTTAGTCCCTCAATTTATTATTATTGCCTTATAATTAATTTTATTGAGAAAGTTTCTGTTTTACTATATATACATATAAAATAACCTCATGTTCGACGCGACACCACAAGCGGAAAATAAAATTTACGCGATCTTGCTAAAATAATCCGGGTCGTTACAACCTTAATTGAATTGACGTTGGACGTTAATCAGTCTTTGAGATGGGTTACGAGTAAATTTGGAATTTAAGTCGTAAAAGGTTTATTATTAAAGTGTAATATTTAATTTGGAATTAAATAAAGAATTAGAATTGAATGCATATTAAATTGGATTTAATGATGTAGTTTAATTTAATTCGAGAATTCATACTTTGAGTACTTATTCGCAAAACGAGTTTGACTCGAGCATAATCAAATCGTTGTTTGAACATTGGATTATCACTAATTATCAGATTAATTAATTTGATTAGATTGATTAATAACATGTTTTTGTGAATACATGGTTGTGATGAATGAATAATGTATATCGGATGGATATTAGTCGGGTGGGGGCAATTTTGGAAATTGTTGTAATAAATTTGATTTATTATATTGGACCTGCGTGTCCAGCCTTATCACCTCATATTCTTTGTATCTCTTCTCACATATTCCCCTCAATGTAAATGAGGTTTCTTTAGAAGTGTAGTGTAACGGGTAGAAGTGATACATGTGCTAGCTTGAGAGAGAAAGAGATAGATTTGATCTAGGATCAATGTGTTATGTATCCATCCGCATATCATTATTATTTATTTTTCATATGCGCTTTATTATGTGTTTAGAATGCATGTTTAAGGGTGTATGATGATGAGACCTTAACAAAGATAATAAATTGGTTGCCAATTTGCACGCGAAAAACCCTCAAATAATATTAAGCGTTCTTCCTTCCATTGAGTGATTCTTACTCAAGATCTAATATGGCATTGGTTTGTTGGCCAAAGTCAAGGCCTTTGTCTGTCGAAGATGTGTTTGAATCACGAAGGCTTTGTTCCATATCAGTGTCTTGTCCAAGTTGTGGTTTGTTGGCCAAAGTCAAGACCACTTCTTGTCCATCGACATTGATTACGAAGCTTTCCATGGTCAATGGGTTCCGCTTAACTGGGATCATTAAGCTTGTTGTACCAAAGCCAAGGCTTAGTTGATTCAGAGGAAAAAGGTTAGGTAACACATTGGATGTATTGGCATATATGAGATATATGTTTCGGACTTGGATGTCCTCCTACCGGATCTAGGAATTGGATTGGATCCAATTGATCTTAGAGATCTACCTAATTAATTATCATACAATTTGTTGGCCAAAGTCAAGATTATATGATATTTAACGGGATCCTAGCCCACTAGGAAACACGGTTTCCCGAGTACTCGACAGAGGGTTAGAGGCTCGCCGAAAAATAGTGGGAGGCAAGAATTGAATTTGCAATATTCGTTTAATTACTTGCCATACGCGCTCATTCAAATATCATTCGTTAGATAAATTAAATGTTAGTTGGACTAATATTTAAATCGTTGTTTTAATAAATAGTTGGACTATATTCAAACTATTCATTTATAGTTGGTTTTATAATTAGATTATAGTAATCAATATAATTGATTTTAACCTATTAAATTATAGTTGATTAAATAGTTGGACTATTGTAATCATTATAATAAATAGTACTTAAATCGTTGATTAAATATGAGACTATTAAAATCAAGATGTAATTGAAAGATTGACGTTTAATACATAATCCTAGGTATTTAAATGGTTTAATTTTCAAATTGGGAATAATTTCAGGATGATCCTGGAAAATAATAAGTTATTTTATTTGATAAAATAATATATTAAGCCTAAGCTCAGAGTTAAGCAAATAGTCGAACATAATCTTTGGAAGATCATGCAATGATAACTTTAGTGCTTAATTCATTAAGCTTGTCGCAGTAGACTCCTTAATTCTTGAATCAGAACTAAGGATTAGATCCTCAAAGTATGATATTGAAATTGAAGGATCTTCATAAATCTATGTATAGATTTTAGAAGTACTAAATTGCAATTAATAACTCTTGGAGAGTTAATGACTATTCTCAAGGAGATAAAGTCAAACTTTGCAATTAGGCAAGTTGCGCAAGGCGCACCTTACTTCGATATTTTAGAAGGACAAGGCTTGGCCAAAGGCTACTAGAATATTGAAAAGGGCAAAGGCACGATCATTATAATCTTCTGGGAAGATAAAGGACATATCCCAAAATGTCTGCTTAAATATGGCAAACGGGATCGCGGAAACGTGACTGCCATTTGGACAAGGCAGACATGAAGGAATTAAAGAAAGGGCAAGGCTCTGACTTTAATTATGTTTGTCAAAATTATGTTCACTACTAGTATTAAAATTAGGTTTTAAATACTAAGTGTGGTACATAAATATGTACTGATGTGCAGTATCTGCTGTGAGCAAGATACTGACTTCAGTTGAGATTAATCTGCGAATGGGAAACGGGACCTAAGTCGCTGTTTTAACCGTAGATACCTAAGTTTAGGAACTACCTTTGGGTATGTACTTAAATTAGGAAACTGTTATAATGTAACTAGTTAGACTAGATACATTATCTCTATATCAGTGTTTAACCCGCTACGAGTGAACCTTTATGTTCTAAGACACTAATGTGTTTTATTATATAAAGATGATATTGAGATAAACACATTAGATGTGAATAACAGTATTTATATTTTGAATATAAATAATATCTCAAACATATAACATGACAAAAAAAATAGCTCAAACTGATTTGATCAGATGAAACTAATTGTGGCGTTGTTGTCTGGGACACAATCAAACGAGAATCGTATATCCGCACTTTGAAGAGTGGGTACTAGGACTGATTTGATTCCATTCAAATAAAGTCTACGAATCTAGTTTATTGGGCAAAGTGCCTAAAATACTATTTACTTGGTAAAAGTGTAAATGCCACAGATCTGTTAGCCGTAGTTCATAGTGAAGTAAGTGGGCCCATGTCTAGCTAGGCTAGATGTGGATATGAATATTTCGTGACCTATACAGATGTGGCATCGCGTTATGGTTATGTGTTTCTTTAAAAGAACACAAATCGGAAACTTTTACAGTTTCGACACGAAATAGACAAACAGATCGGCTAAAGTATTAAAATGTCCTGGTGAGACCGTAATGGAAAAATGCTTAAGCAATAAGTTTCTAATATACTTGAAAGAGTATAATATTATTTCAAATGAGGACTCCTCCCGGAACACGTCAATTTGACGATGTGTCCGAAAAGGATAAACTGATTTTATTGGACATGATAAGGTTAATCATGAGTCGCTCTGAGCTACCATTTCCTTCAACGGATAAACATAAAGAGTGAATAACTTATTTAGAATAAGATTCCATTAAAATCTGTTTGACAGATTTCATATTAGATATGAACGGGAAAGAAACCGGGTTTCACATTCCTGTATATTTGGGTATGCTGGGCATATGTTTGGATGATACCAAACTAGAACCCAAATTGGATAAGTGCCAATTGTAAGGTTATCCTAGGGATACAATAAGTATAGTACTTATACGTCTCACAAGAGAACAATGTTATTGTTGCTCGCCATTGCGGTTTTCCTAAGAGGAATATCGATATGCAGTGGTAAGTGGGAGGATAGTGTAGGCATTGCATTTCTGCATGTGAAACCCGATGATGAGCCTCATTTGGAGGCACTATCTTTTAGTCGCGGAAATCGCGGAAACGGAAAACGGACGTCGGAAGGGAAGAGTCAAGAATTGACGTTTTGTTGGATTTAGTTCACGTGTTTAGTTTCGGGTTCGCTGTTGGACCTCCGTTTTAAAACTTAACCTTGGCCCAAACCAGACTTAACCAAGCCCATCTCATCCAAGCCCAATCCAAATAAATAATTAATATATGTCACAAATTAAAATAATTAAAACATTTAAAACACATGTCACAAATTTTAAATTAAATACACAAATTAAATTGAAATTAAACCAAATTTAATTAAAACGAATTAAAGTGGAATTAAATTAAAGCTAATTAAATCAAACTAAAATCCTATTAAATTAAATTAATGTCTAAATCAATATCTAATTAAACTAAAACAAATTAAATAATTAAGTCATATACCTAATTAAATAAATTAATTAAGTAATATACCAATTTAAATAAAACATTAAATAAAATCATATACCGAATTAAAATAAAACATTAAATAAAATCATAAAATCTAAATAATAACCTACCAAAATAATAAAAATACTTACACAAATTAAAGAAATTACATGTCTAATTAGCACAAATCAAATAAATTCATTCCTAATTTAATTAAATCACTCCCCTAATTTAAGAAATTCCCACCAAAAATATAATTATTCTTTCCCTAAATAAACCCATTAAATCCATCATTTAATTATCAAATCCCTCCCTTATAATTGATTGGTTTCCTTTCAAAAATCCCCACACACCCTAACCCTAATACATTCCCCCTCTATATATAAACCACAACCCTAAAAGCTTTCTCGAGGATCATCATTCACCATTCCACGGTAAATAACAAAAACAAACCTTAAAAAAAAACATCTTCTCTCATCGGCAATTAAAAACAACAAAAAAACCCTAATTCAGACAGCACTCAAGATCTCTCTCTCGCTCCCTTAAAGCCATCTCACGTCCCTATGCCATGAACAAAAAAACCCTACGCCCTTCACAGCCAACAAAGCCATGAACAAAACTTGACAAAAAATAGCAATAACCACCCTCTCACCATGCACAAAGCTCAGCCCCATGCACAGCCTCCAACTAATGCCCCAAAAACCCTAAGGTCTCTTCACACTCTACTACGCACCAACAACGAGCCCCTGACTCTCCACGCCATCACCTACTCCCTCGGTCAAAGACAGCCACAAACCCCAACAGTTCAACAGCCCCTTCCTTCAACGAACAGCCCTCACGTTCACGAGCAACTATCATTCTCTTCTCACATACAAGCCTTTCACCACCGCACAACAAAATCAACTCAACACAACACAAAACCAAGTGGCAGCTGGTGAGCCAGGTAAGTAAAAATGCATTGTATAGACTTTGATAGGATTGTCACTGTCACACACTGCACAAGTCCCATCAAGTGGGGGCGACTGTAGGCATTGCATTTCTGTATGTGAAACCCATGATGAGCCTCATTTGGAGGCACTATCTTTTAAGTCGCGGAAATCGCGGAAAACGGACGTCGGAATGGAAAAGTCAAGAATGAGACGTTTTGTTGGATTTAGTTCACGTGTTTACATTCGGGTTCGCGTTGGAACCTCCGTTTTAAAACTTAACCTTGGCCCAAACCAGACTTAACCAAGCCCATCTCATCCAAGCCCAATCCAAATAAATAATTAATATATGTCACAAATTAAAATAATTAAAACATTTAAAACACATGTCACAATTTTTAAATTAAATACACAAATTAAATTGAAATTAAACAAAATTTAATTAAAACGAATTAAAGAGGAATTAAATTAAAGCTAATTAAATCAAACTAAAATCCTATTAATTAATTAATATCTAAATCAATATCTATTAAACTAAAACAAATTAAATATTAAGTCATATACCTAATTAAATAAATTAATTAATTAATATACCAATTTAAATAAAACATTAATAAAATCATATACCAAATTAAAATAAAACATTAAATAAAATCATAAAATCTAAATAATAACCTACCAAAATAATAAAAATACTTACACAAATTAAAGAAATTACATGCCTAATTAACACAATCAAAAAATTCATTCCTAATTTAATTAAATCACTCCCCTAATTTAAGAAATTCCACCAAAAATTAATTATTCTTTCCCTAAATAAAAACCAATTAAATCCATCATTTAATTATCAAATCCCTCCCTTATAATTGATTTGTTTCCTTTCTAAAATCCCATGCACAAACCCTAACCCTAATAAACATTCCCTCTCTATATATAAACCACAAACCTAAAAGCTTTCTCGAGGATCATCATTCACCATTCACGGTAAATAAAAAAAACGAACCTTAAAAAAACATCTTCTCTCCTCGGCAATTGAAAAACAACAAAAAAACCCTAATTCAGACAGCACTCAAGATCTCTCTCTCCCTTAAAGCCATCTCACGTCCCTATGCCATGAACAAAAAAACCCTACGCCCTTCACAGCCAACAAAGCCATGAACAAAACTTGACAAAAAATAGCAATAACCACCCTCTCGCCATGCACAAAGCTCGGCCCCATGCACAGCCTCCAACTAACGCCCCAAAAACCCTAAGGTCTCTTCACACTCCACGCACCAACAACGAGCCCTGACTCTCGACGCCATCACCCACTCCCTCGGTCAAAGACATCCATAAACCCCAACAGTTCAACAACCCCTTTCTTCAACGAACAGCCCTCACGTTCACGAGCCAACTATCATTCTCTTCTCACATAACAAGCCTTTCACCACCTCACAACAAAATCAACTCAACACAACAAGCAAACCAGGCAGCTGGTGAGCCAGGTAAGTAAAAATGCATTGCATAGACTTTGATAGGATTGTCACTGTCACACACTGCACAAGTCCCATCAAAGTGGGGCGACTGTAGGCATTGCATTTCTGCATGTGAAACCCGATGATGAGCCTCATTTGGAGGCACTATCTTTCAAGTCGCGGAAATCGCGGAAAACGGACGTCGGAAGGGAAGAGTCAAGAATTGACGTTTTGTTAGATTTAGTTCACGTGTTTAGTTTCGGGTTCGCTGTTGGACCTCCGTTTTAAAATTTAACCTTGGGCCAAACCAGACTTAACCAAGCCCATCTCATCCAAGCCCAATCCAAATAAATAATTAATATATGTCACAAATTAAAATAATTAAAATATTTAAAACACATGTCACAAATTTTAAATTAAATAACAAATTAAATTGAAATTAACCAAATTTAATTAAAACGAATTAAAGTGGAATTAAATTAAAGCTAATTAAATCAAACTAAAATCCTATTAAATTAAATTATATCTAAATCAATATCTAATTAAAATAAAACAAATTAAATAATTAAGTCATATACCTAATTAAATAAATTAATTAAGTAATATACCAATTTAAATAAAATATTAAATAAAATCATATACCAAATTAAAATAAAACATTAAATAAAATCATAAAATCTAAATAATAACCTACCAAAATAATAAAAATACTTACACAAATTAAAGAAATTACATGCCTAATTAACACAAATCAAATAAATTCATTCCTAATTTAATTAAATCACTCCCCTAATTTAAGAAATTCCCACCAAAAATATAATTATTCTTTCCATAAATAAACCAATTAAATCCATCATTTAATTATCCAATCCCTCCCTTATAATTGATTTGTTTCCTTTCTAAAATCCCATGCACAAACCCTAACCCTAATACATTCCCTATCTATATATAAACCACAAACCCTAAAAGCTTTCTCGAGGATCATCATTCACCATTCACGGTAAATAATAAAAACAAACCTAAAAAAAAACATCTTCTCTCCTCTCACACAGCAAAACAACAAACTATAAACCCTAAATTCTAACGTCCTTGACCAAACAAAAAGCCCCCACCGCTCATAAGCCACAACACGCCCCAAAGCTAGACTCAAACCTTCACACTCACAAATCAAGCAGCCAAGCCACATAAAGCACTTCCTCTCACACCATAACCACACGTCCCAGCCACTTTACCCACTTATTATTCTTCACGTAACCATTCCTTCAGGCCACACTCAGCGCAGCCACCACGCCCCTTGACCCTCACAAGCCCTCACACCGCATCAACACATGCTCATCACTTTATAAGCCCCCTGCCTCACACACGTCACCCTCCCTTCCTCTCTTCACAACGCCTAGCCACTAGTGAACCTAACAAGCACACCAACTGCCCCTCATCTTCACTCGACACCTGCCCTTCACTTCACCAAGAACCTTCAACACACTCGCACCCACCAAGGCTAACACGCCCAACCCTTAAACACGCCTAGCCTATCTGCACACGCCACACAGCATCCCTTGTCTACAAACCAGCCCCTTGCCTCTTCACGTCCCAGCCACAAACGTCCAACAAGCCTTATTCTTTCTTCTTTCAACATGTTCTAGCAAATATACACACACCCATCATGTAAGCAACAAACAAGTCCACGTAAGCCAATAAATCCTTCTGCCAAAACTGCCTAGCCTACTGCCGTATAACACCATCAAAACTGTACCAAACTAGTCCTTAAACTGTCCTGAAATTACCCCGAATTAACCCAGAAACTGCTAGTAAAACAGTCCAGAAACCGCCCAAAATAGTCCCCGAAACACTCAAAACAGTCCACCTAAATGCCAAAATAGTGACCTGAAACAGTGAGCAGAAAACACACCCAAACAACAGCAAAATGAAGCCTAAACAGTGAGAAAAATAGTGGAACGACGAGTTAAGACGCTAAGCTAGTGAACCAGAAGAGTAAGAAGCTTTTACTCCTTCCGATCTCCGTAAAACGCAAGTCCGAAGACGACTTAAAAGGTTAGACCTGAGGGTACTTTTCACACTTGTTTTCTGTTTTATTTTTATTATTTATTGAGTTTTGTTCACATGATTATTATGTTAAAATACATGTTGTGGCCCTTGAGTAGATAAATATGCATGTATTATGACTATGATGTGTGTTGTGGCATTTGAGTAAAATGAAAAATGTGTCGCCTCTTGTGGTATATAGGATGGAAACCCGGACGTAAATTTCATAGCCGATTCCGAATGGACGGTAGTGTGATCTGCACTCGGGATATAACTCCACGTACCACTTGAGCAAACGGCGCATATTTTATTTTATGTTGTTTTGATGTGTTTATTATTCATTATTTAATTTCCGCATATTACTTGTTCGTGTAATGATATGATCGAGCTCATGGGCTTAGTAAGTGTGATGAAAAGTCCTCTAATTGAAGGGGTTAAAATCCTTTACCACGATACTTCGCCGCGTCGGTCAATATATATTCGATTGGATGTGAGATATGTTCAATCGGGTATACGAAATCCGATATTTTTACATTTACCTTTTTGTTTCATATATATGCATTGAGATAAGCGCATGGGCTTAGTAAGTGCGATGAAAGGTCCTCTAATTGAAGAGGTTAAAAATCCTTTACTACGATGCTTCGCCACGCCGGACGATGTGTATTCGATTGGATGTAAGACATGTTCAATCGGGTATACGAAATCCGATATCTTTGTATTTACTTTTGTTTCATATATATATGCATTGAGATAAGCGCATGGGCTTAGTAAGTGCAGTGAAAGGTCCTCTAATTGAAGAGGTTAAAATCCTTTACCACGATGCTTCGCCGCGCCAGATATCTTTGTATTCACTTTTGTTTCATATGTATGCATTGTGTTGTGTGCGCTTGGGCCTAGTAAGTCAGATTAAAGGTCCTCCACTTGGAGGGATAAAAAGCCTACGGTCTACCTTTACCGCAATACTTCGCCGCGCTTTGTTATTTACTTTTCGTTATGTGTTATTTATTTATCATTCGAACATTATCATTTCATTCATGCATTTTATTTTTTGCACGTTATTATGCACGCATGCGCATGGGCTTAACTAGGGAGGGTTAAAGGTCCTCTATTCGAGGGAAAATGCCTTAAGGCTACCTTACCACGATGTTTTGCCGCGCTGTTTATTACGTGATTTATCGCTGTTTTTACAAAACACCATTTTGTTCATACATTTTATTTGTTGCATGTTATTATGCATACATGCGCATGGGCTTAACTAGGGTAGGTTAAAGGTCCTCTATTCGAGGGAAAATGCCTTAGGGCTACTGTGGGCACACAGTGGAGCTGGGTGACGTATGTTGTTCTATGCTCGGGGGCCTAGTTGGGAGTACGGAGTAGCCAACAGAGGACTAAACCGGAGAATAAGGGAGTCGCCATCCGGTGTGAACCGGGACAAATATTTAAGGCCGCACTCACCCCTCGCAAGGGAAGACCTCAAACCATTAGGTTCGGAATGGTCCCTTACTTATGCCAGTTGTAATGTAAAGATTTATGCAATAATCCAACCAAGCCTATGACATATATTTCCAAGTGCACCACAATCCTAAATTCACATGCTTAAAAGTAAAGTTTACATCGAACATACATGAAATCAAATCTTATTGCCAAGTTCACATGCTTAAAGGTGAAGTTTACATCTAACATACATGAAATCAAATCTTATTGCCAAATTCACATGCTTAAAGGTAGGCCTTTGCAACAACAAGCACATAACGTCATAAGAATTCAATCATTCATGTAAACATAAACACAAACAGTCATGGTAACATTTGCATGTAATATAAAGGAAATCAAAATAACAACAAATAATGTAATAGGCGCATTATGCAAAGAAGCATATAAAATATGGTCAAAATAACCGCATGATAAATGAAGTTAATACAAACACATAACTTGAAAAGATGAAGAAAGACACGAATTTAAATATGCCAATCAAAGATGCAATTTTACATTAAAGATGAACATGCCATAATGTGATGCTAAAGGATGCAACTAACATGAGCACAAACATGCATGTGAATACTTTTCCAAGTGGTACGTGGAATTGTATCCCAAGTACAGACCGTACTACCGTCCATTCGGAATCGGCTACGGAATTTACGTCTGGGTTTTCATCCGATATACCACAAGAAATAATGTCCACACGCCTTCACAACATGGATGCATAAATTGTAATACATTAAGCCAAGACTAAGGTAGATGATGCAATTATATGGAATTTCATAATACATGCATGAATAAGGCAATGATGTACAAAAGAATCAGTGACATGACAAGAAGCGCGGTGAAGCATCATGGTAAAGGATCTTATCCCCGTGAAACGGAGGGCCTTTACTCCGACTTACTAAGCCCATGCGCAATGAACACATAATATGCATAAATAAAGGCATAATAACAAAGACAAGATATCGGACTATGTATATCCGATTGAACACATCTCACGTCCAATCGAATATACGTCATCCGGCTCGGCGAAGCATCGTGGTAAGGATCTTATCCCCGTGAAACGGAGGGCCTTTAATCCGACTTACTAAGCCCATGCGCAATAAACACATAATATGCATAAATAAAGACAAAAGTAACACAAAAAATACTCGGTGCGGCGAAGCATCGTGGTAAGGATCTTATCCCCGTGAAACGGAGGGCCTTTAATCCGACTTACTAAGCCCATGCGCAATAAACACATAATATGCATAAATAAAGACAAAAGTAAACACAAAAATACTCGGCACGGCGAAGCATCGTGGTAAGGATCTTATCCCCGTGAGACGGAGGGCCTTTAATCCGACTTACTAAGCCCATGCGTAATGAACATATAATATGCATAAATAAAGACAAAAGTAAACACAAAAATACTCGGCGCGGCGAAGCATCGTGGTGAGGATCTTATCCCCGTGAAACGGAGGGCCTTTAATCTGACTTACTAAGCCCATGCGCAATGAACATATAATATGCATAAATAAAGACAAAAGTAAACACAAAAATACTCGGCGCGGCGAAGCATTGTGGTAAAGGATTTTAACCTCTTCAATTAGAGGACCTCTCATCGCACTTACTAAGCCCATGCGCTTTTCTCATCATTACATAAATAAATAACGTGCAGAAAATTAAATGGCGGAATAATTAAACAACTCAAGATTAAACAAAAGAACATGCTGTTTACTCAAGTGGTACGTGGAGTTGTGGCCCGAGTGCAGATCATACTACCGTCCATCGGAATCGGCTATGAATTTACGTCCGGGTTCCATCCTATATACCACGAGAGGCGACACATTTTTCATCCAAAATCCACAACAAACATCATATATACAACAAATGCCAAAAATAAAGAAAATATAATCAAAGTAAATGACCAGAAATTAAATAGAAATAAGTGTGAAAAATACCCTCAGGTCTAACCGTTTTAGTTGTCCTCGGACTTGCGTCTCACGGAGATCGGAAGGGATGAAAGCTCCTTACTTTTCCGGTTCACTAGCTTCACATTTTGGCTCGCTGTTCCACTGTTTTTCCCACTATTTTGGCATCGTTTTGCTGCTATTTTTGACGTGTTTTCTGCTCACTATTTCAGGTCTTATTCTTCTGTTTTAGTGGACTGTTTTGGGTGTTTTTTAAAGACTGTTTGTGCAGGTTTGTGTGATTTTTTAAGGGTTAGATATGCAGTTTTTGCTCACTGGTTGGGGTATTTTGGGGGTGTTTGATGGACAAAACTGGGCAAATGGCTGCTATTTTTACGAGTCAGTTTTGGATGTGTAAGGGCGCGTGTTCTGGTTGTTTTTTTATGCGTTGATGTTGCTTCTGTTCTGGTTGAGATTTACGTGAGTTAGTGTGATGATGTTTTAGATTTTATTTTGGTGATGGTGATGGATGTTGAAATTCGGCAATGGAGGGGAGGCTAGGGGTTGTGTTCACGGCCAAAGAGAATGAGAGATGAAGAGAAGATTTTGCTTTGGCCGAGAGGTTGATATCTTCTAGGGTTAAGGTCTTGTGATTTGCGTGTGAATGAGGGAATATGTTGATGTCTTGGACGTGTCTTAGAGAGAGTGGAGAAAGGGCATGGCTTTGGTTAGTGCATGTTTATATAGGAGAGGGCTAGGGTTTGTCCTTGTCTTACAAGGAAGGGATCTTGCATTCAATTTAGGATTTCCAAGAAAGGTATACACAAGATTGAGGAGGGGGACAAGGTTTATTCAAATTAGGAAGTTACAATATTTGATTTGTATTATTTAGGCATGATATTTGTTAAGTTAGGCATCTAATATTTTTAATTGGTTAAGATTGATTTTAATTAGGTATATTATCTTTTTAATTTAGGTGTATAACATATTTAATTTGTTTAATTTAGGTATATGTTTATTTAATGTCTCTTTTAATTGGTAAATGATTTAATTATTTTATTTAATT
Organism: Zanthoxylum bungeanum; assembly: GCA_019454045.1. NCBI lineage: Eukaryota > Viridiplantae > Streptophyta > Magnoliopsida > Sapindales > Rutaceae > Zanthoxylum > Zanthoxylum bungeanum. Next base: position 16 of record SKCR01001772.1, on the reverse strand, counting down.
CAATTACATTATTTAA
>SKCR01001771.1:0-30851 GCA_019454045.1 Zanthoxylum bungeanum | reverse complement strand
GATGTAGAAAGATATCTAGAATTGACACGAACACATACGTGGGCCTTTTTCCAAGTGGTACGTGGAATTGTATCCCGAGTACGGATCATACAACAGTCCATTCAGAATCGGCTATGAAATTATGTTTGGGTTTCCATCCTATATACCACGAGAAACAATGCCCAAATGCTATCATGACATGGGTACACCAATGATAATAGATCGAGCCAAGATAAGGATAGATGATGCAATCAATAGATGAAAGACGCGGCAAATATCGTGGTAAAGGTAGCCTTTTAGGCTTTTCTTCCCCCAAATAAAGAACCTTTTAGTCCAACACCATAAGCCCATGCGCTTTTCATTACAATGAGTACAAAGATAAAGATAACTATATGGAACTTCGTATACCCGATTGAACACATCTTACATTCAACCGAATATACATCAATCGGCGCGGCAAAGCATCGTGGTAAATGATTTTAACCCCTCAAAATAGGGGACCTTTAATCCGACTTACTAAGCCCATGCGCTCGATCACATAATGCATATAAAAAAATAAAGACAATAATATCGGCTTCGTATACCCGATTGAACACATCTTACATTCAACCGAATATACATCAATCGGCGCGGCAAAGCATCGTGGTAAAGGATTTTAACCCCTCAAAATAAGGGACCTTTAATCCAACTTACTAAGCCCATGCGCTCGATCACATCATTACATATAAAAAAATAAAGACAGTAATATTGGCTTCGTATACCCGATTGAACACATCTTACATTCAACCGAATATACATCAATCGGCGCGGAAAAGCATCATGGTAAAGGATTTTAACCCCTCAAAATATGGGATCTTTAATCCAACTTACTAAGCCCATGCGCTCGATCACATCATCACATAAACAAATAACATGTGGAAATCAAGTAATGAATAATAAACAAATCAAAACAACATAAAACGAAATATGCGCCGTTTACTCAAGTGGTACTCGGAGTTGTATCCCGACTACAGATCATACTACCGTCCATCGGAATCGGCTATGAAATTTATGTCCGGGTTTCCATCCTATATACCACAAGAGGTGACACATTTTCTGTTTTACTCAAGGGCCACAACATACATCATTCCACAATACATGCATTTACTATCTATTTAAGGGCCACAATCATGCATCAATAAACGACTCTCATGCGATAAAAACGAATAAAACAATTAAAAAGATAGATGGAAATAATAGGAAAAGTACCCTCAGGTATAACCTTTTATGTCGACTTTCGGACTCGCGTTTCACGGCCGTCGGAAGGGCTATCACTCCGCAACTCTTCCGGTTTACTGGATTAACGTCTTAGCTCGCTATTTTGCTGTTTTGGTGGATGTTTTCACTCCGTTTTGCTGCTATTTCCTCACGGTTTTCCGTTCAGTGTTTTGGTTGTATTTGTTCACTATTTTGGCGATTGTTTGGCTTACTGTTTTGGGGGGTTAAGGGTCGATTTATAAGGCTGTTTTGGTGGGAGTTTCGGGGTATTTTGGGTGCAGAACTGGGCAGATTTTCAATGGCTTTTGGGTGTAGGACTGGGCATGAATGAAAGGGGCTTTGTTGTGCGTTGATTCTGTGTGCTTGTTGTTGCGTGAAGGCTACTCGTTGAAGGTTGAGTTGGGGCGTTTAAGTGCTTATTTGCGTGAGGATTAAGGGACTGTTGAAGGTGTTTTATGCGCTATTGGCTTACAGGCTGCTCGGTGATTTGGCTATTGATGCAGTGTGAGGCGTGGAGTGCTGAAGTTGGTTGGTCAGTGTGTGATTTATTCTTGAAGGCTGCTACGCTGATGAATAATGGCGTGTGGAAGGGAGGTCTCAACGTGTGGGATGAGGGCTAGGCGTGGGTATGAGCTGGTTGATGAGGGGTTTTAGCTACTTGCTAGATGGCAGCGACGAGAGAGGTCAGTTACGTGGGCAGTTTCTGGAGCAAAGGCTGAGGGTTTGTTATTGCATGTGTAGGGATAGTTTAAGGCTTAGAGACGGTTTGTTGGCAGTGAGTGAAGGAGCTGTTAGTGTTCCTAGAACATGCCAATGATCTAATAAGCAAGAAAAGGTGTTCACAAATTCATTATAAGTTGCGGAATTACTTACATTGAATGGATTTGAGCTTTTAAAATTTTGAGAAGAAGAAGATCTCCAAGATCTTTCCTTTGTTGATTCCAATCTTTGAGTTGGTTTCCAAGATCCTTCCTTTGATGATTCCAAGCTTTGAGTTGTTTGAATGAAGATCTCCAAGATCCTTCCTTTGATGATTCCAAGCTTTGAGTTGGTTTCCCTATCACCTTAGTTGATTCCATGAAGTGCTAGCTTTGTTGATTTTGCAACAAAATCAAAGAGAGAGAGGAGGAAGCTCACGCCCCTAGCAAGGATAAATTAGGGTTTCATTTGTTTCAAGTGTTGTATTACACAAGTGAAGAGAGAGAGAAGGCTTTTGGTAAAATCCTTTTTACCCTTTTCACCTAAACTAGGTGGTTGGGTAAATGGTTTTACCAAAACCATTACAAGGTGGTTGGATGGTTGGTGGCTTGGCATAAATGCCAACTACCCTCCCAACTAACAATGTGAAGTGGCCCCACATTTGAATTCAAAATCAAATGGATTCTACGAATGTTTGCCGCGGCTCGGATTCGTTTAATCCGATTAAACGAATATCAGTCGCTAAATAATTAAATCTAATTTAATTAAATGATGAAGGCCTCGTAAATATATTGCGAATGCCGTTTATGAATTAATTCTAAATTAATTCGTTCGCTCGTATTAAAGTCCAACTTTAATTCGTAATGAAATCCAATTCATATAATAATCCGATATATTAATTTTAGCCCATATGAATAAATTTAAATAGAAAAATCAAATTTAACTATTAAATTTATTTTACGATAATTCCAAATAATCGTGTTCTCTCTCTTCCGAACACATTTAATCCCAGATTAAATAATGCCTTCAATTAATCCCAGATTAATTTTCTCTCTCTAAATTAATCCCGATTAATTCTAGTTTAAGTCTACTGTCATCGGTGGAATCTTTGGGAAGCGACCCAAGAGATCCCTGGAAATGTTGGCAGTAAATACGGTCATCAGATTATCCGAATACGTGCGTACCTCGTACCACGTGCTTACCGATTTACAAGGACACGTGTTGGCTTCTAGCAAAGCACGGTGCCTACCCAATTCTCCAGAAATATTCTTACTGAAAATATAATCTATGTCAGGCGTAGTATACATAGTATTGCATATTGCGATCCAGTATTTAATGTCACGTGCTAGGCCTGGGGCTGGAATGTGTCTGCCCCGTACGAAGCAGCATAGTCGGATGTCTGGTAAAATAGTCTTATAATCGATGAAAATGACCTAGTCATATCATCCCGATGACTGTAGTACTTAAGAGCACTAGTTCGTATCCGTATCCTACGTGACATCATCTCTACTATGACTGGAGTGATACTCTGTCTTGACATGACACCCAATACACTACGATTTCAATATACCCCGCAGAGGCGTACCAGCACAGAACCGGTTATGTTAAAGCCCTGGACGACCAAACTTAAGCATACGATTGTCGCAAGTATTAGCGGTGCAAGTCTTAGGTTTAGACCAAATACACCTACCCTGATTTCGGACTTCCATAGACACATAGTCATACTACAATGGAAATAAATAAATTCCGAGGGGTCTATCAAGAGCGAAGCTGTTTCCGCACCATCGGTAAACACAACCTCCTATCACACTTGCATAAGTATCCAATACATAAATATATGAGAACTATGCCGTTGTGCTCCCACAACGCGCACAAGTGCAGTACTAGTCTATTCCGCATTATCGATGTCCAGTCTCGATAATACTACGACTAGGGATATTTAATGATTAATCCTTCGAGGACTGATACTGTCTCATATCATCTCAATCCAGGAACTAATCATAGGGACCTCCTATCATTTATACATCTAGGTGATCTAATCACAAATGATAGAGCGCAATCTCCTTATCACATAGTTAATTTATACACAACACCATGATCTGTACAAATAGTGACGCTATGGGTCATAACTGTCCAAGAATCTCCCACTTGGCCTATAGCCAGTCACTCGAGTGTCTTACAACCGAACTACTATGTATCGGTTCGCCTCAAATTGCTGAGGAAAGGCTTTTGTCAGCGGATTTGTATGATTATCGTCTGATGCAATTCATTCGATCATCACAATCGCCACGATGTATGATCTGAACGAATCAGATAATAGTCGAAGTATATATCTGGATCGTTGATGAGACCATTAATTCTTTATTCTGCGTTTGCACCAGCTTCAACTGCTAACAGAACTATATCTAATCTAATTAGATTTGTTAATGACCCAGATGGCTTCTATTGCTATTGCTGCTCAGCCACAGCAATAAACCCGCATTTGTTGTTTATTTATATTCGGCAACAGCATCTTGCTTAGAAGATTCCAGCTCATTGTACCCGTATTTCAAACTGTATAGTACCGTTGTTACGACTTTTAGTCGCTTAATCGGTTAGGAAACTTGCAACAGTGATCCCAGACACTTCAAGTTCTCCATCTCCATAGTTTAAGACATCATCATTAGTTCTCTAAGATACTAACAGATGTTCATATTATCAATCCAGTGACTATCACTTGGATTGACCGGTTAGTGACTCCATATGCTCAAAGCGTATGAGACACTAGGTCACGTATATTTTTTCAATGTACGAGTTCTCGGAGAGTGTTTAACAACTTTAAATCTATCCCAATAGATCTCTATTCCTAGAATAAAGGTTGTTTCTCCCAAGAATTCTACGGAGAATTTTCATGAAAGCTAAGCTTTCACCACCGATTGTAATGTGGGAATATCATTTCCAAGAAATGACATATCATCATTATTTAGGACATCATTGTCAGTGCGCTCCCCACTAACCTCCTCATATACATAAGAATCATATTCGTTTTGAACCAAATCATACACCATTATGATTACATGAAAACGATAGTTCCAAGAACCCAATGCTTACTTCAATCCATTTATGGATCGAATAACCTGCAAACCTTGTTTGCTTGTTTTGGTACGACAAAACCGTCAGGATGTTATAAACATCCTCCAAAGAGGTTTCCGTTTAAGGAAAGCGATTTTGACGTTCAGCTGCCATATTTCATGAATGAAACATGCAGCATCAGCAAACATTATCCAAATGGATTTAACGTGGCAACAGGTAAAAGATTTCGTTGTAATCAACACAATGTTGATAACGATACCTTTCCGCTACAAAGACTAGCTTCGTACGTTGGTGTGTTGCCTTCCATGTATACCAATAGGTACAATGCCTACTGGTACATCAACTAGTCTCTAAACATAGTTGGTATACATGGAATCCATTTCGGACTCATGGCACTTTACCATAATAGGGAGTCGATACCTTGTATCACTTACTCATACGTAGTCGGTTTGTCCTCCTCAATAAGATTGACATCTTTATGAGGTGAGATCAGAAACCCATACCTCCCAGGTTATCTTCTGATTCTCTCCGACCTACGTGGTTCTTGTCTATTCGAAGATTGTGGTACAATTTCATCCTTGATGAACTGTTTGTGTTCCATTAAGGAATAGTGCCTTTGAACAGTATTACTCTGATTTTCATCGAGTCTTACTATCCTCCCACTTACCACTGCATTTAGGTATTCCTCTTAGGAAAACTGCATGGTGAGCAACAATTACATTGTTCTCAGTGAGTTGTATAAGTACTAACTTTGGTTTCCCTAGGATAACCAATTACATTAGGCACTTATCCAATTGGGTTCTAGTTTGGTATCATCCAAACGAATGCCTAGCATTCCCAAATCATCAGGAGTGAGAAAGCCCAGTTTCTTTCTTGTTCACATCTAATATGAATTATGTCCAACAGATTTTCATGGAACCTTATTCAAAATAAGTATTGCACTGTTAATGCTTATCATTCGAAGGAAAATGGTAGCTCAGAGCGACTCATGATTAACCTTATCATGTCCAACAAAATTCAGTTTCTCCGTTCGGACACACCTTCAAACTAACGTGTTCCGGGAGGAGTCCTCATTGAGAGAATACTATACTCTTTCAAGTATTTGAGAAACTTACTGCTTAAGTATTTTCATCATGGTCAAACATTGATGATTTTAATACTTTAGCCGATCCGTTTGTATATTTCGTGTCGAAACTCTAAAAGTTTCTGATTCGTGTTTCATAAGAAACACATAACCATAACGCGATGCCACATCCGTAAAGGTCATGAAACATTCATTTCCACATTTAGCCTAGCTAGACATGGGCCCATATACTTCACTATGAACGAGGGCCAACAAATCGATGGCACTTACACTTTTACCAAGTAAAATGTATTTTAGGTACTTTACCTAATAAACTAGATTCGTAGACATCATTTGAATGGAATCAAATCCGTCCTAGTATCCACTCTTCAAAAGTGTGGATATACGAGTCTTGTTTAATGTGTCTCAGATAACACTTGCCACAAATAAGTCTTATCTGATCAAATCAGTTTGAGCTATTTGTTCGTCATATTTATGTTTGAGATTTATTTATATAAATATTGTTACTCACATCTAATGTTTTATCTCAATATCACCTTTATAAAATAAAACATTTTAGTGTTCTAGAATATAAAGGTATACCCGCAACGGGTTAACTCTGACATGGAGATAATGTTTCTAGTCAAACTAGTTACATTATAACAGTTTCCTAATTTAAGTACACACCCTAAGGGTAGTTCCTAAACTTAGGTATCTATAGTAAAACAGCGACTTTCGTCCCGTTTCAGATTCGCAGATTAATCTCAATTGATGTCAGTATCCTGCTCATAGCAGATTCTGCACATAAATGCATATTTATGAATCACACTTAGTATTTAAAATCCAATTTTAATACGAGTAGTGAACATATTTATGACAAACATATTTGAAGTCAGAGTTTTGCTCCTCTTCAATTCCTTCATGTCTGCTTTGTCCATACGGCAGTCACGCTTCAGTGATCCATTTGCAACATTTTAAGCAGACATCTTGGGATATGTCTTTTGTCTTCCTAGAAGACAGTAATGATTTTGCCTTTGCCCTTTTTCTATTTCCAGACCTTTGGCCAAGCCTTAGGTTTCTAGACTATCGAAGTAAGGTGCACCTTGCGCTACTTGCCTTATTGCAAACTTTGGCTTTATCTCCTTGAGAATAGCCATTAACTCTCCAAGAGTTATTAATTGCAATTTAATATTTCTAAGATCTAAGAATAGATCTATGAAGATCCTTCAATTTCTTCATCATACTTTAAGGATCTAATCCTTAGTTCTGATTAGGAAATTAAGGAGTCCTTTTGACAAGTATAATGGATTAAGCACTAAAGTTATCATCACATGAATCTTCCAAAGATCATGCTCTACTATTTACTTAACTCTGGGCTTAGGCCTAATATGTTATTTTATCAAATAAAGTAACTTATTAGTTTCCAGGACCATCCTGAAATTTTATTCCCAATTTGAAAATTAAAGTCGTTTAAACACATTTTCACCCAGGATTATGTTTTAAACACTAATCTTTAAGTTATCTTGATTCCAATAGTCTAACTATCCAATCAACGATTTCAGGTACAATCTAATGTAATGATTACTATAGTGTAACTATATAACTAATTACAATTTTATTGGTTAAAATCAAATATATATTGATTACTATAATCCAATTATATAATCAACTATAAATGATCGGTAAAATTCAAATATATTGACTATTATAATCAAATTATATATCAACTATAAATGAAGGGTAAAATTCAAATATATTGATTAGTATAATCAAATTATATAATCAACTATAAATGAAGTAGTTTGAATACGAGTCCAACTATTTAATTAAAACAACAATTAAATATTAGTCCAACTAATATATTTATATATTTGACGAATGATATTTGATTGAGAGCGTATGGCAAGTAATTAAACAAATATTGCAAATTTAATTCTCGCCTCCCACTATTTTTCGGCGAGCCTCTAACCCTCTGTTGAGTACTCGGGAAACCTTGTTTCCTAGTGGGCTAGGATCCCGTTAAAAAACACACAACCTTGACTTTGGCCAACAAGCTGTATGATATTTAACTAGGTAGATCTTTAAGATCAATTGGATCTCATCCAATTCCTAGATCCAGTAGGTGGACATCCAAGTTCGAAACATATATACAATATATATGCCAATATATCCAATATATTTTCCTAACCTTTTTCCTCTGAATCAACTAAGCCTTGGCTTTGTCACAACAAGCTTAATGATTCCAGTTAAGCGGGACCCATTGACATGGAAAGCTTTGTAATCAATGTCGATGGACAAGAAGTGATCTTGACTTGGCCAAAAATCACGACTTGGACAAGACACCGATATGGAATAAAACTCTCATGATTCAACACATCCATATTGACAAAGGTCTTGACTTTGGCCAACAAACTAATGCCAACTTTGGATCTTGAGTAAGAATCACTCAACGGAAGGAAAAACACTTAATATGTTTTTAGGGTTTTTCGCGTGCAAATTGGCAACCAATTTATTATCTTTGTTAAGGTCTCATCATCATACACTCTTAAACATGCATTCTAATACATAATAAAGCGCGTATAAATAAATAATTAATAATGATATATGGATGGATATGTCACAAATTGTTCCTAGAACAAATCAGAACTATCACTCCCTCCTCCTCCGGGCTTGAACTATTCTAACTTATACCCAATTACAAAATACAATAAAGAAACCTCATTTACATTGAGGGGAATAGGTGAGAAGAGAAATACAATGAGAAATGAGATAAAAGGCTGGACACGCAGGTCCAATTTAAATAAATTCTAAATTTATTACAATTTCCAAAATTGCCCTCGCCTTTCTAATATCCATCTGATATACATTATTCATACAACACATTCATGTATTCATACAAAACATGTTATTCAATCAATCTAATCCAATTAATTAATCTTTGAATTAATAGCCATCCAATGTTCAAACAACGATTTGATTTGCATGAGTCAAACTCGTTTAAGAATAAATACTCAAAGTAAGTATTCTTGAATTATATTGAACTAAAACTTTAATCCAATTTATTTGTATTCAATACTAATTCCAATTTAATTCCAAATTAATATATAAACTTACTTATAAGCCTTAAAGACTTGGATTCCAAATCCAATCTTAATGGGTCTCAAGGCCCAATAAAATTCAATGTCATTTTAATTAAAGTCCAATGGGCTTTTAATTAATTCTTAAGGCATGGGCTTTGGCCATAATGGATCCAACCCAAAATGCCAAGGCCCAATAGGAATCACCCTATTGCCTACAAATTAATTTAGGCCCATTAGGCCCAATTAAATTCTTTAAAGGGTCAAGTGATATATTTGGACTTTATGGAATTGATTTTGGGCCTAATGGATCCAATCCAAAAGTCCAAAACCAAACTTAGTCAAACCAAGCCCATTAAGCCCAAATACACACTTTTAGCGCCCAATTCTTAATTAAAGGCTTATTAACATATTATTATAATACTCCAAATATCATAATTACTTTAATTAAAGTGTATTAGCCATGCCATGATTAATTATTAAACTCAATATTTTCCAAAATACCAATTAACTTAATTAATCAAGCTTAATCCATCAATTCATGCTCAACACAAATTTAAGCCAAAAATCATCATTTCATGCTCAACACAAATTGAATCCAAAATTCATCATTTCATGCTCAACATGCTCTTTGATTATAACATAAACATGATTGACTTTGATTCTAATCCAATCAACCAACAATCAACAATTAAACATTCATTTAAACACATTATTTCATGTTACAAAAATTAAAAAAACATGCAGTGGACTGCACTGTATATTCGGCTAAGTGAGGGGGATACTAAATTTTTGATCCAATCATTTATTTCAAATCTAATCATTCATAACTCTAAGTTATCATATTCTAAGCATGCTCAAAGCATCAATTTGAAAAAATCATGCTCAAAACATAAAAGCCCCAAATTTTAGTCTCATGAACCCTAAAATTTTCATGCTTAAAATTGGCTCTTGATACCATTGTTAGTGTTCCTAGAACATGCCAAGGATCTAATAAGCAAGAAAAGGTGTTCACAAATTCATTATAAGTTGCGGAATTACTTACATTGAATGGATTTGATCTTTTAAAATTTTGAGAAGAAGAAGATCTCCAAGATCTTTCCTTTGTTGATTCCAAGCTTTGAGTTGGTTTCCAAGATCCTTCCTTTGATGATTCCAAGCTTTGAGTTGTTTGAATGAAGATCTCCAAGATCCTTCCTTTGATGATTCCAAGCTTTGAGTTGGCTTCCCTATCACCTTAGTTGATTTCATGAAGTGCTAGCTTTGTTGATTTTGGAACAAAATCAAAGAGAGGGAGGAGGAAGCTCACGCCCCTAGCAAGGATAAATTAGGGTTTCATTTGTTTCAAGTGTTGTATTACACAAGTGAAGAGAGAGAGAAGGCTTTTGGTAAAATCCCTTTTACCCTTTTTCACCTAAACTAGGTGGTTGGGTAAATGGTTTTACCAAAACCATTACAAGGTGGTTGGATGGTTGGTGGCTTGGCATAAATGCCAACTACCCTCCCAACTACCACATGTGAAGTGGGCCCCACATTTGAATTCAAAATTCAAATGGATTCTACGAATGTTTACCGGGGCTCGGATTTGTTTAATCCGATTAAAAGAATTTCCGTCGCTAAATAATTAAATCTAATTTAATTAAATGACGAAGCCTCGTATATATATTACGAATGCCGTTTACGAATTAATTCTAAATTAATGCATTCGCTCGTATTAAAGTCCGACTTTAATTTCGTAATGAAATCCAATTCATATTAATATATCCGATATATTAATTTTAGCCCATACGAATAAATTTAAATAGAAAAATCAAATTTAACTATCAAATTTATTTTACCGATTAATTCCAAATTAATCGTGTTCTCTCTCTTCTGAACACATTTAATCCCATATTAAATAATGCCTCAATTAATCCCAGATTAATTTTCTCTCTCTAAATTAATCCCAGATTAATTCTAGTTTAAGTCAACTGTCATCGATGAATCCTTGGGAAGCGACCCAAGAGATCCCTGGATATGTTGGCATTAAATACGGTCATCGGATTATCCGAATACGTGCGTACCTCGTACCACGTGCTTACTGATTTACAAGACACGGTTGGCTTCTAGCAAAGCACCGTGCCTACCCAATTCTCCAGAAATATTCTTACTAGAATATATAATCTATGTCAGGCGTAGTATACGTAGTATTGCATATTGCGATCCAGTATCTAATGTCACGTGCTAGGCCTGGGGCTGGAATGTGTCTGCCCCGTACGAAGTACATATCGGATGTCTGGTAACTAGTCTCTATAATCGGATGAACATGACCTAGTCATATCATCCCGATGACTGCAGTACTTAAGAGCACTAGTTCCGTATCTTACATGACATCATCTCCACTATGACTGGAGTGATACTTCTGTCTTGACATCACACCCAATACACTATGATTCTCAATATACCCATCAGAGGCGTACACAGAACCGGTTAAAGCTCTGGATGACCAAAACTAAAGCATACCGATTGTCGCAAGTATTAGCGGTGCAAGTCTCAGGTTAAGACCAAATACACCTACCCTGATTTCGGACTTCCATAGACACATAGTCATACTACCAATGGAATTCTGAGCGGTCTATCCAGAGAGAAGCTGTTTCCGCACCATCGGTAAACACAACCTCATATCACACTTGCATAAGTATCCAATACTTAAATATATGAGAACTATGCCGTTGTGCTCCCACAACGCGCACAAGTGCAATACTAGTCTATTCCGCATTATCGATGTCCAGTCTCGATAATACTACGACTAGGGATATTTAATGATTAATCCTTCGAGGACTGATACTGTCTCATATCATCTCAATCCATGAACTAATCATAGGGACCTCTTATCATTTATACATCTAGGTGATCTAATCATAAATGATAAGAGCGCAATCTCCTTGTCACCTAGTTAATTTATACAACAACACCATGATCTGTACAAATAGTGACGTTATGGGTCATAACTGTCCAACGGGAGCTTATCTTGGCAGTTTGCTTTGTTCTTGTTTTTTTTTTGTGTCATTGCCGTGTCTGGTGAGTGATTAAGGTTTACTATGTTGGGGCTATATGCCCTAGAGCTCATGTGTTGTAAAACGGAATTGATTATTGTAATAATTATAAACGCATTATTCTTTTATCAAAGTTGTTTGATTTAAATTGCATATTGTCTAATTGTCTTGTTTACCTTGTTTACTTTTGTACCTTTAGACTTAATATATGTTTGATGCATAAGAGGATTTAAGTCTAAAGTTAGTAATCTAAATAGTCCATAGAGAGCAAACAAAGAGGGTACTTTGTTTGTGGTATATCTATAGCTGTGGTCCATTCTATACTTGTATGACGACCTTGATCCGGGATCGTTCATGTAGTGACATGGGAATGGAGGCACCTTGTATGATAAGATCATATAGGACTGGACTCAGATAAATACAAATTTCTTTTAATATCCGTTAATCGAAGAAATTCATTTTATCTACTAGATGGTCATATATGGATTAATCTTAATCCTGAGTGTACTACGAACTCCTGCATGTCAGGCTGTGTCCTTTGATTTACTATGGTGAGGTTGGTGTAGCAGTCCCGACCAATAACTACGTATTTTGGGGATATGGTTTTGTATGTAGCTGGGAACGTTTTACATAGATATGGAATTCACTCATTCTTTCGAGAAGTGGAAGAATATCTCTTTTAAGAGTTGATTCGGGACTTGAACAATTATGAGCGCTCAACTTTTCTATTACGAATATAAAATATTTTATATTCATAATTGTTATGAATTAATTGTTCATTATAGAATCAATGGTGCTTAAGAGACAAAATATTTAGAGGGGTATAACAGACTTATGACCCGGCTCTATTTATGAGATATTCGTGAAGGGCTATATCCATATGTAGTGACTATATCGATGGACATCGAAGTTGTTCGGCTTATATTTCCATCTACGGTAACGGGAGTTCAACTTCGAGTTTTTAGTGGAATAACGCGGAGTTAATAATTCGTAATATTTAATTAAAGAGTTTAATTAATATTTCAGAATTATTGGAGCTCGGAACCGTAGGTCCATTTGGTCCCCGTGCTAGCTCGACTAACTGTAGCAAACCTAATATAATTAGATTGTCTAATAATATGCTCACATTATATTTAAATATTATTAATATGATTAATAATATTTTTGTCACAAATGAAAATAATATTAAATTAGTTTAATATTATATTTTCTAATATTTTTGATTATAAGATAATCAAATAATAATTATAAGATAATTATTACATCATTAATATTATAAGATAATTATTACATCATCATTGATAATGCACAATTATGAGATAATTATGACATCATTATTTGATAATGGTAAATGCATTATCAAGACAAGCCTTAATGGTTTGCCAAATCATCCACCAAGTTTAGTTAATTAATTTTGACCTAACTTGTTCCATTAATTCATTGATTTGGTTGACACTCCACTCAAGTGTGTTTTCCATTCAAAGAATAAGTGGAAGTTGGTGGAATGGCTTGAGTGGATTTTCTCTACCATTCCCACTCAAATGTTGAGTGATAAAAAGATTTTCTTTTTGAAAAATTTTCTAGTTTTTGACACAACTTTGAGAGAGGTAGAGAGAAATACAAAAACACTTGGAATTTTTCTTCAATAGTTGAGAGAAAATTCTTATTCTCAATTGTTGAGATTTGAAAGGAAAAACAAGAGTGAACAAGATACTTGATCTTCTTCATCTCATTTTTCTTAAAGCCAAAAGATTTGTGACAATATAATTTCTCTAAATAGTTTAGAGTTTGATACTTCTCTAAATAGTTTAGAGGTTGATCTTTGTGAGTGAAGCCCACACTTCGGTTTGTTGGTTTCGAGATATAGCTCGGAAGATTGGGTGGTTGATTCTACGGTAGAATCTCAAAGGAAATTAATCAAGAGTTCAGTGGAGTTCGACTTCAACAAAGGAGAAGGCAGAGAAAATTTTAAAGATCCGGTGCCACTACATAGCCATTTCCGCTGCGCTAAGGAAAGCTTTTTCCAACATACTATTTTTCGTCTTGTTTTTGAATGAACCGTGAGTGTCTTGTGGTTGGGAGAGGAATAGGGTTGCAATTTGTTGTTGTTTTTATAGTGACAAGCTAGGGGTTTGCATGGATTTAAAAAGGAAAGGGAGATATGATTTAGTGTCAAGTAAGGTAAATACAAGATTGAGGGGGGACAAAATTTTGTGAATTAGGAAGGTTGAATATTTGATTTATTTAGATTAGGAATACAATGTATTTAATTGGTTATGATTGATTTTAATTAGGCATAATATTTCTTTGATTTAGTATATAATATTCTGGATTAGGAAGTTACAATATTTTAATTTGGTATAATTATATTTTATGTTTTATTTAATTTGGTATATCAATTAATTAATATTTTATTTAGTTAATATTTTATTTAATTCATATTTGATTTAATTTATGTGTATTTTAGGGTGATGGGCGTGTGGGCCTTGGTGGTGGTGGTGTGGTGAGTGGGCCAAGGTTGAAAGGTTTGCGGGTTTTTTAGGCCAAATGTGCTTTAAAACGGAGGTCCAACGAGCGAGCTTGGAGATAAACATGCGAGTAAAATTTAACGAAATGCCGATTCCCTTCCGACAACCGTTTCCCGCAACTTCCTCGACTAAAAAGGTAGTGCCTCCAAATGAGACTCATCATAGGTAGGGGTGGGTCATGATTCGTTTATTCGTTCGATTCGATTCGCTTTAAAGCGAATACGGGTTTGAAAAAATGGATTCGTTTAATAAATGGGTCAATTCGATTCGATTCGTTTATTAAATGAATCGAATATGAATTTAAGCTCATTGATTCATTTATTCGTTTAAGATTCGTTTTATTATTTTTATTTACAAGTTCTTATTAATTTTCAATTAAGATTCGAGAAATTATAGCTAATTATCATAGAAAAAATAATTTTTTGAATATTTGGTGAGATATTTTTAGTAAATATATTAATTACATATTTCATATGTATATATTTATGAAGAATTAATATAAATCAAGTGTGGTAAATTATTTTATTAAATAATATCATTGACTAAACGAATAAACGAATATTCGTATTCGATTCGTTTAATAAACGAATCGAATACGAATCCTGATATTAGGATTCGTTTAATAAATGAATTGAATACGAATCCATCACATTTTGATTCGATTCGTTTAGGATTCGATACAAATTCGATTCGTTGATTCGTTTTGCCACCCCTAATCATAGGGACTCACATGCAAAAATGCAATGCCTACAGTCGCCCCCACTTTGATGGGACTTGTGCAGTGTGTGACTTTGAACAATCCTATCAAAGTTATGCAATGCATTTCTACTTACCTGGCTCGCTAGCTGTTGCTTAACTTACTTGTTATCCTGAGATGCTTTGACCTTTGGGCCTTATTCCCGAACTGCATTGAGAGAGAGCTTTATTCTCCTAGGCTTTATTCCTCTAGGCTTTGTTCCTGAACTGTGTAGAGATATGGCTTTATTCCCCTGGGCCTTATTCCCGAGTTGTGTTAAGATAAAGTTTTATTCCCTTGGGCCTTGTTCCCGAACTTTGTTGAAAGTGGGCTTTATTCTCTTGGGCCTTGTTCTCGAACTATGTTAAGATGGAGCTTTATTCCCCTGGGCTGTATTCCCGAACTGTGTTAAGATAGGGTTTTATTCCCCTGGGCCGTATTCCCGAACTGCTTTGAAAGTGGGCTTTATTCCTCTAGGCTTTTTTCCAAACTGTGTTGAGAGATGGCTTTATTCCCCTGGGCCTTGTTCCCGAACAGTACTGATTAAAGGCTTTATTCCATGGGCCTTGTTCCCAAACTGTACTGAATGTGGGCTTTATCCCCGATCTGAGCTGACTGTGGGCTTTGTTCCTGAATTGTACTGAATGTGGGCTTTGTTCCTGAATTATACTGAATGTGGGCTTTATCCTGAATTGCACTGAGTGTGGGCTTTATTCCCTTATCTGAGCTAAATGTGGGCTTTATTCCCGAATTGTGTTGAATGTGGGCTTTATTCCTATGGGCCTTGTTCCTGAAACTGTTACCTATGAAGTGGTTCTTCGACCTCAAACTGACGTGGGCCTCACCCCAAAACTGATACTGACGTGGGCCTCGCCCTCAACTGATACTGATGTGGGCATCGCCCCCAGACTGATACTAATATGGGCCTCGCCCCAAACTGATACTGATGTGGGCCTCGCCCCCAGACTGATACTGATATGGGCATCGCCCCTAGGTTGATACTGATGTGGGCCTCGCCCCCAAACTGATACTGATATGGGTCTCGCCCCCAGACTGATACTGATATGGGCCTCGCACCTAGACTGATATTGATGTGGGCCTCGCCCCCAAACTGATACTGATGTGGGCCTCGCCCCCAAACTGATACTGATATGGGCCTCAACCCTGTGACTCGTCCCCAAGCTACTGATAATGACGTGGGCCTCGCCCCTCAGATTGTCATATCCGGCAAGACTGATGTTGATGCTAATGTGGGCATCACCCCCAGAGTGCCATACACAAAACTCAAACTCAAATGGGCCTCAACCCTGGGATTATTACCCAAATCTGATATTGTGCTTTTTACCGTTTCTGATTAGCTTGTTCTTTGTCGCTTTCTCTTTTCTTCTTCAAAACCTGTGAACACAAAACAAAACAAACACAAAAGGATGCAAAATCTGTTACGTGTATGCATGCATGAATGTTCCTATCCCGTCGGGTTAGGTCTTCTGCCAATTCTCTTGGTGACTGGTCAGTCGTCTTTTACTCAGGCAAGCCACTGCTTCAATCTGTCTACGTTGATCGGCTTGGTGAACTAATTCCCTTCCAAGTCTGATATTCTTACTGCCCCTATTTCCCAATTTCTGAATGGCTACCTTATCTTTTCTGCTTGCTTATTCCGAGGGTTCCCCGTGTTCTAAACATCACTGAATTTCATAGTACCAAGGTTGAATGCTTTTCTCAAATATACTCATATTGCATAAGAGATTCATCGAAATGAACGTCTTTATTATCATTAAGAAAAGGTTCGAACAAATAGACAAAATCAATGTCTTTATTAAAAATATAGGATCAAATAAACTAGGAGGAATAACTTCATCATTCGCAACATTGCCTTCTTCCTTAGCCTATGGTTCTTCACTGTTATCCCTTATCTCAATGCAAGAAGCCTGGGTGGTTGAGTGGCTTTATGGTTGAGGGTTTATGTGTGTGTTGGGTTGTTCCTTTTCTGGATTGGGTATTTTATGGGAGTCAATGAGGTTTTGGACCTCATGCCTAAGGCGGGTACAGTTGTCGGTGTCATGGCCTTTTTCTTGATGGAAGTGACAATACTGGTTTAGGTTGAGGTATGGTGGCACATGGTTCGGAAATGGCCTAGGTTCCAAACGTTTTAGAAGTCCTTGTATTTTCAGCTTTTCAAATACATTTGACAAAGGTCTACCAAGATTAGAGAATTGTCTGTTCTTGACGGTAGCGACCTTGGCAGTAGCGGGCTTGGTCTCAGAAGGCCCCCCAAAAGTTCTTCTATTCTGGCCATAAAACCTTCTGTTTTCAGCCTCTTCTTCCTCAATATCCATGACAGTTTCCCTCAACTGTCGAAAATCAGAAATCATCGAAGTCATCCTCCTCAGCTTACCATAAATAGAGGGCTTGGTGCCCTTGATGATCATTTTAATTTGGTCTTTCTCTGAAGGCCGAGTCTGTATTTTCAAAAGCTGGCTTCTCCAGCGATCCACATACTCTTTGAAACTTTCCTCTGGCTTCTGCTTAGTGTTCTCCAAATCACGAAGTGACAAGTCAATTTCTAAGTTTGTAACATACTGCTTCAGAAAAGAATCAGCTAGTTCCCTCCAATCTTCCTTAACCTTCTTCTCAAGGCTATGATACCAAACCACATGTGCCCCTTCGAGTGACATCCCAAACATCTTTTGGACTTGGCGCTGTGATAGGCCCACTGAACTCATGACTGAGACATATTGCTGCAGATGGACTCTCGGGTCTCCATTCCCATTAAACATGGCCATGTCGGGCATTTTAAACTGAGCTGGCATTTGTTCTCCAAAGGTCATTGCCTCATAATCTAACAACTCTTCATGTTTACCCATCATTTTGCGGGTAACTGTTTCAACCTGATCATGAAGCTTCTGAAATTCTACCTGAGACCCAATCACTCTGCCTGTTGCATACTCCGCCATGTCATCATCAAAAGTGGGGATATCATCCCCCAACCCATTCGGAGGCTCCTCGCACCTCACATTCTCAGAATTTCCCCTAGCACGGGATACAACCATATTTTCCATGGCGGTAGTCAAGGCTTGCAACTGTTCGGTAATCTTGGCGAAACCATTTTCCAATTGATCTATTCATGATACCTCGTTATCAGACGTACTCATATCTATTACCAGTCTTTTGGTGAGTCTTCACTCCTCCCCAACCCAACGGGAATCTATGATGGCTTTTAGACACAAGGATTAACATGATGCGTGTATGCATGAAATGAATGAGATGCATGTGACACAAGGAATATATCAACTTATTAAAATTTTCGCATAAATCGGCCCATCATCATTTTAGAAGCTTTTGGGCTAACGTCATAGGAGTGAACTCGTCCCAGTTTAAATGGCCCAACAAGTTCACATCTCATGGCAAGAAGTCCAACCGTATCCAAATGATAATGTTCCTAAACACAAACATATAATGGCCCATTGTCGTTTTAGAAACTTTTGCTTAATCATCATAAGATATGTTCTTGTCTCAGTTAAAATGGCCCAACAAGCCCATACCTCATGACAAAAGGTCCGAATGGATCCAAACGACAATGTTCCCAAACACAAGCATACATAAATAATTTCTACAGAGTGGCCCATCAATATTTCAGAAGCTTTTGGCCCAATCGTCATAGGATACAAACTCATCCCAGTTTAAATAGCCCAACAAGCTCACATTTCTGACAAGAAGCCCAACTGCATCCAAATGAGGATGGTCCACAAGCACAAGGAAATAGTTATTATAGGCCATACAATTCTGGTTTACGTGTGGGTTTGCGGGAGTGTAGACAAAGACTCTCGCTGGTGAAGGATTACCCACAACTAGGTCTCCCCACTCAAGGGTTCGAGCGACCAAGTGAGCGTACCTTTTTTATACCTTACAGTATGTGCCAATGAGTTATGGTGTGTGACTAACTATCAAATGGATTTCTTGTTGCAGATTCCCCAGAGGGAGGGTGGAGCGAGGCTCTCTTAAGTACCCAAGCCTCTTAGGCTCTTATCACTTGGTGACAAGAATAAGCAACAAGTCCTCCAGATTAGTCTATCACAATAGGCTACAAGTAGATGATTATCTAGGTGCCTTCACAGCTTTTCCTTCTAGAAAGGTAGTGAGTGAAGGAAGACACCAAACCATTACCCAGCCTAAACAATATGCCTTTGATTAAACCCCTTTTAACTCACAGTAGACAGAGTTAATTAAAGCACAAATCATAATATTACAAGATATTATTTCGGGGTCGATTCTCTATCCCCAGTGGAGTCGCCAGACTGTGAGACACAGAAACTGGGCGACGTATGATGTCCCGGGCTCGCGGCCCGGTTGGGGGTACGGAGTAGCCCGCGGGGGACTAAACCGGAGAATGATGGAGTCGCCACCCGGTGTGAACCGGGACAAAGATTTAAGGCCGCACTCAAGCCCTCGCAAGGGAAGACCTCAAACCATTGGGTTCGGAATGGTCCCTTACTTATGCCACTCGTAATAAAATGATTTGTGCAATAATCTTACCAAGCCTAAACAACATATTTCCAAGGATAATTTACTCCTAAGTTCGCATGCATAGGTACAAAGCTCATATCTAAGTTTGCATATAACACATTTTCATACTTGCATACAACCTATTTGCATACAATCTATGTCCAAATTTGCTTACAACCTACTTGTATATAATCTATGTCTGAATTCATGCATAAAGATACATTGACATACGGAAGGCATACAATTTCATATTGGTAGGCACAGAAGCGCAAACAAATAACATTCATACAAGCATGCATATTAAAGAAAGTCACTTAAGCGCATAATGGAAATAGATAACTAAAGAGGTAATACAAATGCATAAGGTAAAAAGAGACAATTATATGCTAAAATAGACATGTCGTGATGTGATGCATAAAAGATATCTAGAATTGACACGAACACATGCGTGGGCCTTTTTCCAAGTGGTACGTGGAATTGTATCCTGAGTACGGATCATACTACCATCCATTCGGAATCGGCTATGAAATTTATGTTCGGGTTTCCATCCTATATACCACGAGAAACAATGCCCAAATGCTATCATGACATGGGTACACCAATGATAATAGATCAAGCCAAGATAAGGATAGATAATGCAATCAATAGATGAAAGACGCGGCAAATATCATGGTAAAGGTAGCCTTTTAGGCTTTTCTTCCCCCAAATGGAGAACCTTTTATTCCAACACCATAAGCCCATGCGCTTTTCATTACAATGCGTACAAAGATAAAGATAACTATATGGAACTTTGTATTCCCGATTGAACACATCTTACATTCAACCGAATATACATCAATCGACGCGGCAAAGCATCGTGGTAAATGATTTTAACCCCTCAAAATAGGGGACCTTTAATCCGACTTACTAAGCCCATGCGCTCGATCACATAATGCATATAAAAAAATAAAGACAATAATATCGGCTTCGTATACCCGATTGAAAACATCTTACATTCAACCGAATATACATCAATTGGTGCGGAAACGCATCGTGGTAAATGATTTTAACCCCTAAAAATAGGGGACCTTTAATCCAACTTACTAAGCCCATGCGCTCGATCACATCATTACATATAAAAAATAAAGACAATAATATTGGCTTCGTATACCCGATTGAACACATCTTACATTGAACCGAATATACATCAATCGGTGCGGCAAAGCATCATGGTAAAGGATTTTAACCCCTCAAAATAGGGGACCTTTAATCGAACTTACTAAGCCCATGCGTTCGATCACATCATCACATAAACAAATAACATGCGGAAATCAAGTAACGAATAATAAACAAATCAAAACAACATAAAACGAAATATGCGTCGTTTACTCAAGTGGTACGTGGAGTTGTATCCCGAGTACAGATCATACTACCGTCCATTCGGAATCGGCTATGAACCTTATGTCCGGGTTTCCATCCTATATACCACAAGAGGCGACACATTTTCCGTTTTACTCAAGGGCCACAACATACATCATTCCACAATACATGCATTTACTATCTATTGAAGGGCCACAATCATGCATCAATAAACGACTCTCATGCGATAAAAATGAATAAAACAATTAAAAAGATAGATGGAAATAATAGGAAAAGTACCATCAGGTCTAACCTTTTATGTCCACTTTCGGACTCGCGTTTCACGGCCCTCGGAAGGGCTATCACTCCGCAACTCTTCGGTTTACTGGATTAACGTCCTAGCTCGCTATTTTGCTGTTTTGGTCGTTGTTTTCACTGCGTTTTGCTGCTGTTTTCTCACGGTTTTCCGGTCACTTTTTTGGTTGTATTTGTTCATTGTTTTGGCGATTGTTTAGCTTACTGTTTTAGGGGGTTAAGGGTCGGTTTATAGGGCTGTTTTGGTGGCAGTTTCGGGGTATTTTGGGTGCAGAACTGGGCAGATTTTCAATGGATTTTGGGTGTAGGACTGGGCGTGAATGAAAGGGGCTTTGTTGTGCATTGATTATGTGTGCTTGTTGTTGCGTGAAGGCTGCTCGTTGAAGGTTGAGTTGGGGCGTTTAAAGGCTTATTTGCGTGAGGATTAAGGGACTGTTGAAGGTATTTTATGCGTTATTGGCTTACATGCTGCTCGGTGATTTGGCTATTGATACAGTGTGAGGCGTGGAGTGCTAAAGTTGGTTGGTCAGTGTGTGATTTGTTCTTGAAGGCTGCTATGCTGATGAATAATGGCGTGTGGAAGGAATGTCTCAACGTGTGGGATGAGGGCTAGGCGTGGGTATGAGCAGGTTGATGAGGGGCTTTGGCTGCTTGCTAGATGGCAGCGTCGAGAGAGGCCAGTTACATGGGCAGTTTATGGAGAAAAGGCTGAGGGTTTGTTATTGCATGTGTAGGGATAGTTTAAGGCTTAGGGACGGTTTGTTGGCAGTGAGTGAAGGAGCTTATCTTGGCAGTTTGCTTTGTTCTTGTTATTTTTTTTTGTCACTGCCGTGTGTGGTGAGTGATTAGGGTTTACTATTTTCGTCTTATTTTTTAATGAGCCGTGAGTGTCTTGTGGTTGGGATAGGAATAGGGTTGCAATTTGTTGTTGTTTTTATAGTGACAAGCTAGGGTTTGGGGTTTGCATGGATTTAAAAAGGAAAGGGAGATATGATTTAGTGTCAAGTAAGGTAAATACAAGATTGAGGGGGGACAAAATTTGGTGAATTAGGAATGTTGAATATTTGATTTATTTAGATTAGGAATACAGTGTATTTAATTGGTTATGATTGATTTTAATTAAGCATAATATTTCTTTGATTTAGTATATAATATTCTGGATTAGGAAGTTACAATATTTAATTGGTATAATTATATTTTTTGTTTTATTTATTTGGTATATCAATTAATTAATATTTTATTTAGTTAATATTTAATTTAATTAATATTTGATTTAATTTGTGTGTATTTTAGGGTGATGGGCGTGTGGGCCTAGGTGGTGGTGGTGTGGTGAGTGGGCCAAGGTTGAAAGGTTTGCGGGTTTTTTAGGCCAAATGTGCTTTAAAACGGAGGTCCAACGAGTGAGCTTGGAGCTAAACATGCGGGTAAAATTTAACGAAATGCCGATTCCCTTCCGACAACCGTTTCCCGCAACTTCCTCGACTAAAAAGGTAGTGCCTCCAAATGAGACTCATCATAGGGACTCACATGCAAAAATGCAATGCCTACACCTATACTCAATCTTCAAGGTTACAAGAGACAGAAAACTCAATTAAAATGGATCTTGCATTTTATCAAAGAATTTCTTGAACCATCATCATCTAGAGATTCTTCCATAATTTTTTGTGAGAACCTAATTCGAGAAATTGAGATAGTTGAATGAGGAATTCAATTGAGATCTGAATTGACAACAATCAGATGACGTTCTTAGGATCTAATCACTACATTTTTTCTTCATTTTGTCATTTATTTTTACCTTTTTTTCTTCACTTGTTTATTATTATTTTTTCATTTTGTAATTATTTCATTTGCATATTTAAATTTTAGCATATAGTCTGCATTTAGGTTTCAAGAGACATTGGTCTCGATCATCTAGTGATAGATTAAATAGAGAGTCTCCACCATCTTCATTATCAGTCAAAATGACCGATAACCAAAATGAAAACCCACCTAATAGAGATGAAAATCCAGTTGATCAGGTAGAATGTGACTCTCAACATGGCGATCTTAATCATCCTTGGGCACTCGGAGAATTCATTAATCCCACTATGACAAGATCACCATCTTACATTACTTTCCTCATATATGCATCACGTTTCAATTTTAAACTAGGTGTCATCCAACTTTTACCCACATTCCATGGTCTAGATTCATAAAATCCTTATCAGTACTTAAGGGAATTTGAAGAGGTGGGTAATACTTGCACAAACTAAAATTACACCATGAATATAATTCGATTCAAGTTTTTTCCATTTCTTTAAAGGATAAAGCTAAAATTTGGCTACAGAACCTTATGTCATGATCTATCAAAACATGAGATGATTTACAAGAGCAATTTATGAAAAAATTCTTTCCCCCTCACAGGACAAACTCCTTCAAGAGGAGAATCATAACTTTATACAAGATTCAGGGGAAACACTTTACCAATATTTGGAGAGATTTACAGAAATGTTAAATGTTTGTCCACATCACGGGTTTGAAACATGGAGGCTGGTTTCTTACTTCTATGAGGGTTTAACACCCCAAAGTAAACAAGTAGTGGAAATGATGTATAATGGTGAGTTTATGGACAAAAGTCCCGAAGATGCATTAGATTACCTAGAACACATAATAGAGAATGTACAACATTAGGACATAATTGGTACTTATGAGTCGTCTGTAAAACCACAGTCATCTGGTAGAGGCGTGTTTAACCTTATAGAAGTCCATGATCTTTATGCTAAATATGTATCTCTAGCTAAAAAAATTGAGGCGTTATAAATGAGGAAGAGTGATCATGTCAAGTCCATTCAAGAAGTCATATGTCATATTTGTAATTCAAATGAACATGTCACACAAGTTTGACCAACCTTGCCAGCCCTGCAAAAATGTCTCCATGACCAAGTCAGTTCCATAAACAACTTCAAGAGACCAAATCCAAACTCATACTCCCAAACCTATAATTCTGGTTGGAGAAACCATCCAAACTTCAATTGGAGGAATGATAACCAAGCACAATCATCACAACAACCTCTCCAGGTACACTAAAATTTTCAAAATTCTTCGAACTATGCACCATATGTCCCACTACTTAGGAAAACCCTTGAGGATACCCTGCATGCATTCATTGAGAAACAGAAAGCCATCAATAACCAAAATATGCAAACATTGATTGATCTGAAAAATATTTTTTTCAAAATCACATCTACATTGACCATTAATGAGAAAGGAAAGTTTCATGTACAACCACAGCCAAACCCCAAGAGTCATCAAAACCCTCACGAGGGTAGTTCTGGTAGTCAATATATAGACCAAGTCAAATCTGTTATTACTCTTCGCGTGGTAAGGTCATCCAAAAACCGGTTCTTGAACCTTGTGAAGATTCAGTTTCTGAGTGTAAGGAAGGGGCTAATCGATGAACCATTACCTATCATTGACAATAATGATTTGTCACATGTACCTTCATTTCCTCAAGCATTGAAAACAAATAAATTGAACCATTCCCCATAGATATATGAAATATTCAAACCTGTGAAAGTCAATATTCTTTTGTTAGATGTCATCCAATAAATACCATATTATGCCAAATTTTTGAAAGACTTGTGCATCGTTAAAAGAAAACATCAAGTAAGAAAGAAAGTTTTTCTAGCTGAACAGATAAGTTCCATTCTCTCAACCGATAATGCATTGAAATACAAAGACCCTGGTTGTCCTACTATTTCTTGTATTATTAGAAATCATAAAATTGAACATGCATTGCTTGATCTTTGAGCTAGTGTCAATTTGCTTCCATTTTTGGTTTACCAACAACTTAATATTGGCGAGTTAAAACCAACTTCAACTACTCTTTTACTTGCCGATAGATCAGTCAAGTGACTGAAAGAAATTGTTTAAAATATGTTATTACAAGTCGATAAATTCATATATCATATAGATTTTATTGTCTTAGAAACACAACCTGTAGTAGAAAATTACAAGCCAACTCATGTAATACTTGGTCGTCCATTTTTAGCAACAGCTAATGCTTTAATTAATTGTAGGAATGGAATCATGAATTTGTCCTTTGGCAATATGATGTTGGAGCTTAATGTTTTTAATATGTGCAAGCAACCACACAATGAGGACTGTGAAAATGAGAACATGGAAATGATTGAACTAATTTTGGAAGAACATATCCAGGGGAGTGAATCTGGTCCTACGAAAATCTTTACAGCTAATTTTCTTAAATCAAGTACGCAATTAGATTCAGATATTTATAATTATTTTTCTTGACTTGATTCTACACAGGTACTGGAAGATGATGGAGAGAAATAAAATTTTGAGAAACTAAGAGCACTTGAAGAAGAGAAACATGATGAAGCACCCAAATTGGAATTAAAGACTTTACCTGAAGGATTGAAATGTACATTTCTTGGAGATAAACAAACTCACGCTGCACTAATTTCTTCTTCCATTACAAGCGATCAAGAATGTAAGTTGTTAAATATGTTGAGAGAACATAAATAGGGAATAGGATGGACGTTAAAAGATATAAAAGGCATTAATCCTTTAAACTACAAAATACGTTTCCAAGATCATGTCAGGACATGTCGACCACCCAAAAAAATGTTAAACCTTTACAAGAAAGAAGTGGTTAAAATAGAAGTCCTTAAATTCCTTGATTCATTCATCTATTACATACCTGGTTTAGAGATAAACACATATGCTAAGAAATGAAGAGCTAAATAATTACTTGTTTGTTATAAATGCTCACGTTGGATGTGCAACACTCGTTGTCGTTCTTTAGGAATGATGTCTAATAATCACGTTAGAGATGGCTTGAGTAAAGAGTCATTAGATAATATATCATTGACTCTTGAGACGCATCATAGTGGACTTGATAGATTGATTCACAATTTACATACATAATTTCAAAAAGAAAGACAACAATATAGCCTCGGGAATTTGACTTTAAAAGACTATGTTTGTCAATTTGTAAGAAAATTGGATGGGAAGCATATCCCCGACCTATAGAGGACGTTCAAACATTACTGGACGTAAGACTATAGGAAACTATGAGCCATAATCACAACTACCAGTACATATTTTTTCAATTTATTGCTTTGATTTCCTTTACTTTACTTTAAATTAATATTTTGATTTTCTTTAATTTACTGTTTTGATTTCCTTTACTTTAGTTTTACTGACAATATCTAAACTTTTTGACTTTCACGATCTATTTTATTGTTCATATGATAATTATTATTTTACAGGTACTAGTGCTTTTATTACTCACCCTTTTTCAGGATCCATAAATACAGCTCGTCATTTCTCTTTTCGATACATCCAAATAAGAGAGAGATAGCAAAAATGGAGAAAACTTCAAGATAATAAGTAATTAATATCTGTGTATTTTATGGATCTAGCTCTGGTACTAAACCAGAATTTGTTGAGGCTATAAAAGAATTGGGTAGAGTTATGGGGGAAAGAAACATGCACTTAGTATATGGCGGTGGCAATCTTGGATTGATGGGATGTGTTTCAAAGGTCGTGCAAGAAGGAGGCAGTCAAGTATTAGGAATCATCCCAAAAATTTTGGCATACGAAAATCTCATCGGAAAATGAAATGGAGAAGAATACATTATCTCATGTATGTTTGAAAGACTCACTAAAATGATTAATCATGCTCATGCTTTTATTGCTTTACCAGGTTGGCTGGGCACATTAGAAGAAATATTCACAGTTGCGTCATTGGTAAATTTGAACATTCACCGAAAACCCATTGAACTACTCAATGTAAATCATTTTTTCGATTTTCTTTTAGTATTTATGCAGGATGCTAAAAGACTTGGGTTCATTTTGAAACCGGTAAAATATATTGTTCTTACTGTGGGAAACGCTGGTGAATTAATTAACCAACTGTTAGCCTATGAACTAAGAATCGACCCAATTCTTTCCAAGTTGGACTGGTCAGATAACGATCGTGATTCAATTGTCTTACCAATATAATAGTGTTTGTTGATTCAATTGGGTCGATTCTTGGTTCATAGGCTAATAGTTGGTCGAATCATAATTTGTAACTTTTTTTTATTTAATAGTGTTTTTTGATTCAATTGTCTTTTCCGCACTACCGGGTGATGTCTTCTAAACTCTACTTCTTCTTATTCAGACATTAGAGACAATGTCTCAATTTAGTTAGGGGAATGGATAATTGACTAGATAGTTTTCATTTTTTTTGTAAAAAAAAAATCTATTTTTATTTTTGTGTTGTTGTTTTTTTTTTAAAAAAAAATCTGTTGTTTTTGTTTTATAGTTGTTTTGTGTGTAAAAAAATTATTTTGTATTGATTTTATTTTGTGTTTTTATTCAAAAAAAAATTACACACAAACCAACAATAAATTTTTGACTAACCAAGTGGAATTGTTGTTCAGAAATGTCAGTGTAAGGAGCTTTCTCTCCTGAGACCCATCTCAATCAATCTTTGTAACTTATCATGTCAATATCATGTGTTGACGGCGGATTTTGGTCTCAGGGTAATATGGGAATATCACTCCCAAGGAAATCCTCCTTCAATAGTGAATTTGTTTGGTTATGGGGGACCAAAGGCAAATTTAGCAAAAAAAGATAAACACACCAATCAACAAAGAGATTTAACGTGGTTCGGTGGATTTGGATCCGACCTACGTCCACGGACACAAACGGGATGGTACTTTATTACTTAAACACTCTTTTCGGGTCTCTTTTTGTTTTCTACAAGTCAGAGCTTGAAGATTCAGATCCTTATTTTTTGATGCCCCTTTACCCATACTCTGCCCTCCTATTTATAATAGTACAGAAATCAGACTCCTATTTGCATAAGAAATCCTAGTTGAATTTAGTCTTCTCCTCTTGTAAGGATTTCTAACCCAACGTTGCTTTCACTTTTCTTATTCCTTCTTGGATTCTGACTTCATTTCCTCATGAGAGTAGGATATTTGTTTATCTTATCTGCAAGATAGGGTGTCGTCATCTTGAGCATATCTCGCCTGTCTGGTCGGTCTTCATGAGGTCGGTCATGATAGTCTTTTATGCTGAGAATGCTTCTGCCGATTTGATAGTGCCCGGTTTATCTGGAAAAGTGGTCGGGTCGGCTTTAATGATGTTGATCGAGAAGTGAATTACCTTTCTTACCCCTGTCGCTTGAATAACGTAGTGCCTAGAAAACACCATCAACATCATGTTTTCACATTTAAGGTATATAAACATATACGCATACATATTAATTCTTCAATAAATTTACTTGTACTCAAAGTGTTCGTATTATCACTACTACTCGGCCTTATAGCCTACAACATGTCTCAAAATATGTGGAGTCGTGATATGCATGACATTTATAACTGTATGACTAAAACTGGTGACCATCTCCTTCAATCATTAGTAACTAAGAGCTGGAATCTAAGGCACGTAAGCTGAAGCTGAACCTGCAACCACAAAGAAATTGTGGGGGGGTCAGATCTTTTAAAAGATCTTGTGAGTGAAAGTCATAAAAGAAGAAAAAGAAAAATATATGATCTTGTAGAAATAATGAGATGTAAATAAAATCATTCTTGAAATCATAGAAATCCAAAATACATGTGAACCATAAGCTGTATATAAGAAAAATTATCATCATGAAACATCTCATCAGTGTTGACCTGGGGGCATGAAAGATACCTAACGGGACCTAGCACCGTATAGGCAGGGGAAGTTGAATATTGAACATGCTGCTGGGCCTCATGGGGTGATTAACACCCCCATGAAGAAATCTGAGCGAACTCGGGACTCTAAAGTTGAGGGGACAACACGAAATGACGGTTTGAAAACCATATTTCTAATATTTTTATAAATCCAAACTAAATATAATATGAATTGTATAGTACAAGGTAATTAATGTGTAAACTTTTACAATAAAAAATTACTCATGTCTAAAAACTATAAACTTTACAACACTGAATCAATTATTGTACTATAAACATAAAAATTATGCCCTAAAACATGTAATGTAAGTCTTGAAAGAACAATCTTAAAACTAACATTAGTTCAATATTTTTTTTAAAAAAAAAAAACTTAATTAAATAAACGTATATTATTTTGAAAGCATAAAAAGAAAAACGACATTTACTCACAGTGCCGGAAATGACTCCTATGGCTTGAGCTGTCACATGACGCTGGCTGAAATCTCTTGTATAGAATCAAAGACATAGAATGAATTACGATTAACATGATTAAGTATCGGGAACTCTAAATGCATGCATGATAGATGTATAAGTATTCAACCTTGCTGTATTTCGAGAAAATCTGGATCACCTACGAATTTTTCGGACCTACGTTTGAAGTGATGCAAGTGCGACAACGAAAACTTAGACTTAACTCTGCCGTTGAAAGATTCACTGCTCAAATCAGAGGTTGAAATTTTAATAGAATGGACCTAATATGTCTAGTTTATGTCGGTTTTTACGGATTTTGATTTCGATTAATGAAATTTAAGTGATAAGCCAATCTTTAAGGGCTGTTCAATTAACAATCAGAATGCAGTTCACTGCAGAACTGTAAAATTCTAAAATTTCAATGTAAATTCATTTCAACTCCAAAAATGCTGATTTTCAGATATGTCAAAGCATTAGAATCTCAACTTATAAGTGAATTACCACAACATGTCTAGAAACATCGCAACTAACTTCAACATCACTAACTCCAACACTACCAAGCAATTCACGGCCACAACACGAACACATGCCTTATCACCATTTCATTACACTTAACTCATGCTTATATTCTTATCAAATCATAAAAATCAAACTTCCAAAGCTCATATATTACTCAGCCACATAAGTGATTTTCCTTTCTTATGAACTTCAAGTAATTTCCAGGCATAACACCATCCTAGCATTCTCCCAACTCAATTAATCACTTAAATTATCCCAAAAATCAAAATCTTCATAACAAATACAGTCATAGATTCGGACATGAGGGACCTGACACACTCACAAAGTGCTTCTTTACCCCCAAGTATAAGAGTGTCGAAGTAATAAAATAACCCGGTAAGTTCGGGGTCGATCCATATGGAATAGATTTAGCAAAATAAAATAATTATTCGAGTAAAATTAAAAAGAGTGAATTGTTTGAAGTGATGGATAATTTTAAAATGAACTACAACAATAAATTAGAATACAAGGGCTAGAGGATCCACTCTTAATATTTCAAATTTAGATAAATCTTACTTTTTTATAATAT
>SKCR01001770.1:0-27812 GCA_019454045.1 Zanthoxylum bungeanum | reverse complement strand
CCTCCTTGTTGATCCAAAGGTTCTTTCTAGGATTCTCTTGATCTATCTGTTTGAAACTTCAACCTGTCCATTTGACTGTGGATGGTAAGCTGTGGCAATTTGTGAGTAACTCCATATTTGGATAGGAGTGCATCAAAGTATATGTTGCAGAAATTTGAGCCACCATCGCTGATAATTGCCCGAGGTGTTCCGAATCGAGTGAAAATGTTCTTTTCAGGAATTTGATCCCACTTTTGAATCATTGGATGGCAATGCAATTGCTTCAACCCATTTGGAGACGTAGTCTACAGCAACCAGGATGTACAAGTTTCCAAATGATGGAACAAAGGGTCCCATGAATCAATACCCCATACTTCGAATATTTCCATTTCCAGAATGTTTTGCAACGGTCCTTCATTTCTCCTCGAAATATTCCCCGTTCTCTGGCACCTGTCACATTGAAAAGCAAAAAGATAAGCATCTTTAAAAAGTGTGGGCCAGAACAAACCTGATTGAAGGACTTTGGCTGCAGTTTTGTTTTCGCTGAAGTGTCCGCCGTATGGTGATGAATGACAGTGTTGCAAAACACTGTGACCTCCTCCTGTGGAAACACACGGTCTCAATAATTGATCAGCACAACGTTTAAACAGGTACGGTTCATCCCAGACATAGTGCTTGACTTCTTGGAAGAACTTCTTCCGTTGCTGAGTTGTCCATTCCAACGGCCATTTTCCTGACACAATGTAGTTGACATAGTCAGCATACCAAGGGACTTCCTGTTGTTTCATGGCGAAAACTGTTTCATCTGGAAAAGTTTCTTTGATTGATAATTCTTTGCCAGCTGTTTCTCCATTCTCGAGCCTCGATAAGTGGTCTGCCACCTGGTTTTCTGTTCCTTTCCTTTCTCTCGAATCTCCACGTCAATTCTTGCAGAAGAAGTATCCAACGGATCAATCTGGGTTTGACATCTTTCTTTGTGATAAGATATTTGATTGCTGAATGATCTGTGTAGACCACCACTTTAGGACCCACAGATAGGAGCGAAATTTGTCAAAAACATACACAACTGCTAGCAACTCCTTTTCAGTGGTTGTGTAGTTGAGTTGAGCTTCATTCAAAGTTCTGCTGGAGTAGTAAATGGTGTGGAAAACCTTCGCTTTGCGTTGTCCCAAAACTGCACCTACAGCAAAATCACTAGCATCACACATTACCTCACAACAAATGGAATGGTCCAGTCTGGTGCTACTATGATGGGAGCAGAGACCAGCTTCTGTTTTAAGATTTCAAATCAAATGCTTTCTGGCATCTTTGGTGAAATTGAAAGGCACATCCTTTTCCAGAAGATTGCAAAGAGGTTTGGCAATCTTGGAAAGTCTTTGATAAATCTCCTGTAAAAACCTGCATGTCCAAGAAACACTCCGAATCCTTTTGACAGATGTTGGTGGAGGTAGTTTCTCAATTGTCTCGATCTTTGCTTTGTCTATCTCGATCCCTTTTGTGAGATCCGTGTCCAAGAACAATGCCTTCTTGCACCATGAAGTGACATTTCTCCCAGTTGAGTACCAGGTTTGTATCTTCCACACCTTTGTAATACCTGTTCCAAATTTTGCAAACAATGGTCAAAAGAATCTCCGAACACAGAAAAATCATCCATAAAAACCTCCATACTCTGCTCCAGCATGTCTGAGAAGATGGCCATCATGCAACGCTGAAATGTGGCAGGGCCATTACATAATCCAAATGGCATCATGCGGAAAGCAAAAGTACCATAGGGACATGTAATGTAGTGTTCATGTAGTTTTCTCTTGGTCTTCTGGTGTGATGGAAATCTGATTATACCCTGAATATCCGTCCAGAAAGCAATGGAACTCATGTCCTGCCAGTCTGTCTAACATCTGGTCAATGAATGGTAGCGGAAAATAGTCCTTTCTCGTGGCTTTGTTCAGTTTTCGGTAATCCATGCATACTCTCCATCCAGGCACCGTTCTTGTTGGGATCAGCTCGTTCTTTTCATTGGTGACCACAGTAATTCCTCCTTTCTTTGGTACACACTGCATGGGACTTACCCAAGTGCTATCTGAGATGGGGTAAATGATGCCAGCATCCAACCATTTGATGATTTCTTTCTTCACAACTTCCTTCATGATTGGATGAGTCTCCGTTGATGCTCCACTGTGGGTTTGTATTCATCATTCATCAGAATCTTGTGCATGCAAAATGATGGACTGATGCCTCGAATGTCTGCTATAGTCCAGCCAATGGCTCTTTTGTGCTCTCGTAACACTCTCAGCAACTTTTCTTCCTGCTCCAATGTTAGAGAAGAAGAAATAATAACAGGTAATTCAGAAGAGTTTCCAAGAAATGCATACCTGAGATGGCTCAGAAGTAACTTTAGTTCCAGCTGTGGTGGTTCTTCAATCGAAGGCTTGATTCGATCTTTCTTTGGCAGTTCCAAGCTTTCAACTGGTGGTGTTGCTTTGAATCGGAATGGTTTGTCAATGTAGTTGATACATTCCAGGATTTCAGCATCTAGCTCGCTGTTAGTCATGTTGGTGATGCAAGCTTCAAGTGTATCCGTGGGATTTGGCTCAGTATCCTGAATGATACTATCAATAACATCAACTCTGAAGCATTTTTTTCTTCCTTTTCATCGCTCGGAAATTTCATAGCTTTGAAAACATTAAATGTCACTTCTTGGTCCTGCACTTTCATGGTTAGTTCTCCTCGAAATATTCCCCGTTCTCTGGCACCTGTCACATTGAAAAGCAAAAGATAAGCATCTTTAAAAAGTGTGGGCCAGAACAAACTTGATTGAAGGACTTTGGCTGCAGTTTTGTTTTCGCTGAAGTGTCCGCCGTATGGTGATGAATGACAGTGTTGCAAAACACTGTTGACCTCCTCCTGTGGAACACACCGTCTCAATAATTGATCAGCACAACGTTTAAACAGGTACGGTTCATCCCAGACATAGTGCTTGACTTCTTGGAAGAACTTCTTCCGTTGCTGAGTTGTCCATTCCAACGGCCATTTTCCTGACACAATGTAGTTGACATAGTCAGCATACCAAGGGACTTCCTGTTGTTTCATGGCGAACAACTGTTCATCTGGAAAAGTTTCTTTGATTGATAATTCTTTGCCAGCTGTTTCTCCATTCTCGAGCCTCGATAAGTGGTCTGCCACCTGGTTTTCTGTTCCTTTCCTGTCTCGAATCTCCACGTCAAATTCTTGCAGAAGAAGTATCCAACGGATCAATCTGGGTTTGACATCTTTCTTTGTGATAAGATATTTGATTGCTGAATGATCTGTGTAGACCACCACTTTAGGACCCAACAGATAGGAGCGAAATTTGTCAAAAACATACACAACTGCTAGCAACTCCTTTTCAGTGGTTGTGTAGTTGAGTTGAGCTTCATTCAAAGTTCTGCTGGAGTAGTAAATGGTGTGGAAAACCTTCGCTTTGCGTTGTCCCAAACTGCACCTACAGCAAAATCACTAGCATCACACATTACCTCAAATGGAATGGTCCGTCTGGTGCTACTATGATGGGAGCAGAGACCAGCTTCTGTTTTAAGATTTCAAATGCTTTCTGGCAATCTTTGGTGAAATTGAAAGGCACATCCTTTTCCAGAAGATTGCAAAGAGGTTTGGCAATCTTGGAAAGTCTTTGATAAATCTCCTGTAAAAACCTGCATGTCCAAAAAAACTCCGAATCCTTTTGACAGATGTTGGTGGAGGTAGTTTCTCAATTGTCTCGATCTTTGCTTTGTCTATCTCGATTCCCTTTTGTGAGATCCGGTGTCCAAGAACAATGCCTTCTTGCACCATGAAGTGACATTTCTCCCAGTTGAGTACCAGGTTTGTATCTTCACACCTTTGTAATACCTGTTCCAAATTTTGCAAACAATGGTCAAAAGAATCTCCGAACACAGAAAAATCATCCATAAAAACCTCCATACTCTGCTCCAGCATGTCTGAGAAGATGGCCATCATGCAACGCTGAAATGTGGCAGGGCCATTACATAATCCAAATGGCATCATGCGGAAAGCAAAAGTACCATAGGGACATGTAAATGTAGTTTTTCCTGGTCTTCTTGGTGTGATGGAAATCTGATTATACCCTGAATATCCGTCCAGAAAGCAATGGAACTCATGTCCTGCCAGTCTGTCTAACATCTGGTCAATGAATGGTAGCGGAAAATAGTCCTTTCTCGTGGCTTTGTTCAGTTTTCGGTAATCCATGCATACTCTCCTCATCCAGGCACCGTTCTTGTTGGGATCAGCTCGTTCTTTTCATTGGTGACCACAGTAATTCCTCCTTTCTTTGGTACACACTGCATGGGACTTACCCAAGTGCTATCTGAGATGGGGTAAATGATGCCAGCATCCAACCATTTGATGATTTCTTTCTTCACAACTTCCTTCATGATTGGATTGAGTCTCCGTTGATGCTCCACTGTGGGTTTGTATTCATCATTCATCAGAATCTTGTGCATGCAAAATGATGGACTGATGCCTCGAATGTCTGCTATAGTCCAGCCAATGGCTCTTTTGTGCTCTCGTAACACTCTCAGCAACTTTTCTTCCTGCTCCAATGTTAGAGAAGAAGAAATAATAACAGGTAATTCAGAAGAGTTTCCAAGAAATGCATACCTGAGATGGCTCAGAAGTAACTTTAGTTCCAGCTGTGGTGGTTCTTCAATCGAAGGCTTGATTCGATCTTCTTTGGCAGTTCCAAGCTTTCAACTGGTGGTGTTGCTTTGAATCGGAATGGTTTGTCAATGTAGTTGATACATTCCAGGATTTCAGCATCTAGCTCGCTGTTAGTCATGTTGGTGATGCAAGCTTCAAGTGTATCCGTGGGATTTGGCTCAGTATCCTGAATGATACTATCAATAACATCAACTCTGAAGCATTTTTCTTCTTCCTTTTCATCGCTCGGAAATTTCATAGCTTTGAAAACATTAAATGTCACTTCTTGGTCCTGCACTTTCATGGTTAGTTCTCCTCGAAATATTCCCCGTTCTCTGGCACCTGTCACATTGAAAAGCAAAAAGATAAGCATCTTTAAAAAGTGTGGGCCAGAACAAACTTGATTGAAGGACTTTGGCTGCAGTTTTGTTTTCGCTGAAGTGTCCGCCGTATGGTGATGAATGACAGTGTTGCAAAACACTGTTGACCTCCTCCTGTGGAACACACCGTCTCAATAATTGATCAGCACAACGTTTAAACAGGTACGGTTCATCCCAGACATAGTGCTTGACTTCTTGAAGAACTTCTTCCGTTGTTGAGTTGTCCATTCCAACGGCCATTTTAAAATGTAATTAAAATTATTTATAAAGTAAATTATTATTATTACAAAACGTAATTAAAAATTAATTACAAAAGTAAAAAATTAAAAACTAAAGATTCTAGAGAGATAAACTCTATTTTTACACGGAAATAGAGAGAGAGAATTGGTCTGCAAAATCTGAAATTCGCGCTGAATTTATAGAAAAATTTTGCTTCAGCGTCGTGACGCTGGAATAGTTCGACGTGGCACGCTGAGGAGGCGACACGTGGCACGACGGCTGACTGTTCACGCGACACGTGGCAAGGCGGCTAAGACTCAATTATTATGATGACGTCATTGATGACGTCATGCTGATGTGGCGCTGACGTGGCAAGGCGGCTGACTGTTCAATTGTCGGCACCATAGGATTGTGACACGTGGCGACACGTGTCACGCTTTGATTGGCTGATGCTGACGTGGCAAGTTGACTTGGTTGACCTTGTGACGTGGCGGATGACGTGGCGTGACACATGGTGAAGTTGACTTTTTGACCGATGACATGGCTGATGACGAGGCGACACGTGTCAACTCTGAGTGTCGGCAGCATATGATGATGACACGTGGCACGTCGCACGTTAGCAGATTGGCTGTGATGGTGACACGTGGCACGGCGCACGTTAGCAAAGTCAAACTTCTCAAATTCTGACCAGTTGACCATGCGCATGTTAGCAGATTCAGCGTATGCTGGGCGTCGCGACGCTGCAGGTCGGGGCGTCGCGACGCCGAAAATTACCAAAATGCCCTTTTTCGCCAATTTTCACTGTTTTGCCCCAAATCACCTCCAGAATGTCCTGAAACTTTATTTATCTACAAAATAACACAAAACACATCAAAATATTCACAAGACTCAAGAAACTATACAAAATATTAGGATAAATGAGTGGGAAATAGTGATAAAAATACCACTCATCACATGCATTGCATTCTAGTGTATTTGTTCGCATGGGTTTAGTATGTTGGTCTAAAGGTTCTCTATTTGAGGGAAGAAAAGTCCTAAAGGCTACCTTTACCACCATTTTTGCCGCGCCGGACGAGGTGCACTCGATTGAATATGAGATGTGTTCAATTGGGCACACGAGGTCCTACATTGTGTATTTGTTCAATCCATGCATGTGTTTTTATCGTTTCAGTTGCCATTTTGGTAATCTCATTCGAACGCGTTTCCGAACGCTACACGAACGTATGAATTATGTCTCAGTCCGTTCGAACGCGTTTACGAATGCCACTCGAATGCGCATGCGTTTTGTTTTATCATGCATCAGGTCTTGCCTCATTCGAACGCGTTCTCGAACACTATACGAACGCGAACATTCTGTCTACCATTCGAACGCGTTTTCAAACGCTACATGAACGCACATACAGTGAACCGGTTCCTTTTCATCGCGTCTCATGCATGATTGTTTCTTGGGTGATTTCTCTTGCATTATGTAATTAATCATATCATTCCATTATTGACACTTTTACTGTTATCATCTATTTGTATTCTCGCATTTATCTATTTGATGTGTTCGTGAGATTGTGTTCAAGCATGATTATGTCGTTAGTATGTTACCTGTTTCTTAAAGCATGATTAGGTCGTTAGAATGTTACTTGTTTCTTAAGCATGATTTAGCCGTTAGTACGTTATTCCTCTATGCATGATTTGGTTATCTTCTTTCGCAATAGGCGTTCAATTTACGTTTATGTTTAGGTTGTTATTTATTTTTTCGTGTTTGATGATTCAACATGTTCATGAGATTATTGTGTGATATCATATGTTTGCCGTTATGATGATTTATTTTATACATGCGAACTTATGAGTAGATTATCCTTGGAAATATATGTTGCTTAGGTTTGGTCAGATTATTGTACAAATCCTTTTCATTACAAGTGGCATAAGTAAGAGACCATTCTGAACCCAACAATTTGAGGTCTTCCCTTGCGAGGGGTTAGTGCGGCCTTAAATTATTTTCCTGGTTCACACCGGGTGGCGACTCCATGTTATTTCTCCGGTTTAGTTCCCCTGCGGGCTATTCCGTACTCCCGACCGGGCCGCGAGCCCGGAACATCATGTGTCGTCCACGTCTGTGTCCTACATATACACTACAAGTATAAGATGATGTCAACAGGTTTGTCCCCAGGCCAGTGGGAAGCCGGAATATGTAGATGATTTGAGGAAACATTGGCGGGGCCAGCCCTTTCTTGGTTCATTAACCTGCCCTACAGATCAATCGAATCCTACCAGCAGCTGGCTGACAAGTTCGTGCAACACTTTGCAAGTTCTTGCAAACCAGAGAAAACTTCAGACGATCTCAATTCCATCTAGCAGAGAAGAGGAGAGTCTCTACGGAGCTACGTGGCTCTGTTCAACAGGGAGAGGATTACTATTCCAGATCTCCACCAGCCTACATCGGTAGAGGCCTTCCGGAACGGACTGTTATATGAAAGTGGACTCTACAAGAAATTGACCAAGTTCTGATGCTACACCATGGACCAGGTCATGGCACGGGCCCAAGTGGAAATAAGATGGGAAAAGGATAAAAGAAATAAGAGAAGGG
This sequence comes from Zanthoxylum bungeanum, assembly GCA_019454045.1. Classification (NCBI taxonomy): domain Eukaryota; kingdom Viridiplantae; phylum Streptophyta; class Magnoliopsida; order Sapindales; family Rutaceae; genus Zanthoxylum; species Zanthoxylum bungeanum. The sequence goes on along the minus strand of SKCR01001770.1, from coordinate 19,967 downwards.
ATGACGTTCTGAATTCACGAATGGATAGAAGGCCTGCTGCTCCCAGGCTACCTGATATGAATGTTCATTCTCACAAGGAAATGAGAAACCAACCACGAGCAGAGCGAAGACCTTTCTACAAAGATATTGATAGATGACCAAGGCAATACAAAAACCGAGAGGAAATGCCAGCAAGCAAACTGAGGCTCCCGGACTACAACTATACAATTTCCCCTAGGGAATTGGTATCCGTACTTAAGAAGATGGGGAGTGAAGTGAAGTGGCCTCCACGTACCAGAGACGGTTATACCAAAAAAGACACTAGAAAGTGGTGCGAATTCCACCGAGACTATGGCCATACAACATCAGAGTGTGTAGCCTTGAGATTGGAGGTACTGGAACTATTAAACAAAGGATTTCTGAGGGATTTGCTTACTGAGAAGGGGAAAACAACCTTGGCACGAAGGGACGAGAGAGATGGTCAATGAGAAACTCCAACCCCACCACCTCCAATTAATAACACCGTCAATGTTATTACAGGAGGATCAGGAATCAGTGGAATCTCATATTCAGCAGCTAAACGACATTCGAGAGCTCTGGCTAGCAGTATCTCACATACTACAATGTCTGTAGAGAAAATGTTCACCAATCTGACAATAGAGTTCCCAGACGACGGGGATTCTCATATTTTAAATCCCCATCACGACGCCTTAGTCATCTCGTTGCAGGTGGCAAACTTTATGATAAAGCGAGTGTTGGTCGACACAGGCTCTTCAGCCAATATCATTTTCGCTACAGCCCTCGCAGATATGGGGGCCGAATTGGACAAAATAAACAGGCGAACGACAGTATTGATTGGGTTTAGTGGAGAGCAAAAGTTCACGATGGGAGAAATATCACTCCCAGTCTACGTAGCAGGAATCAACAAAATGACCACGTTCTTGGTCTTGGATAGCCCATCGGCCTACAATCTTATCATGGGCAGACCTTGGATTCACGACATGAGGGCGGTCTCATCCACTTATCATCAAGTTATAAAATTCCCAACCAAATGGGGGGTTCAAGAAATTAAAGGTGATAGATTTGCATCCAGAAGCTGCTATCAGACGACTTTGAAGACGAAAGCTGAGTCGGCATATCAATTACAGGATGGGCCTCGTAGTTCGGAGTCGACTCTACCAAATTAGAAGAGCTCGACGAGGTCCAGATTCACCCTCAATTTGCAGATCACAAGGCACTGATTGGAGCTAACCTGGATCCCAAACTAAGAACCGACCTTGTTGAATTCCTGAAGAAGCGACACAACAGTTTTGCATGGTCTCACAAGGACATGACTGGAATCGACCTTGAGCTCATTACTCACGAGTTGCATGTGGATCCATACCACACCCCAGTTAGGCAGAAAAGAAGGAAGTTCGCCCCTTAAAGGAATCGGATCATTGATGAAGAGGTTCAAAAATTGTTGCAGAATGGAGCGGTTAGAGAAGTACAATTCCAGAGTGGCTTACAAATGTAGTCATTGTGAGGAAAAAGAATGGAAAGTAGAGAGTCTGCATCGACTTTACGGATCTGGACAAAGCTTGCCCAAAGGATTCGTTCCCACTACCACACATAGATTCGATGGTCGATGCTACAGCTGGACATGAGTTGTTAAGCTTTATGGATGCGTACTCAGGCTACAACCATATCATCATGCATCCTGACGATCAAGAGAAGACAACCTTTGTCACTAGTCGAGGAATTTACTGCTACAAGGTTATGCCATTCGGCTTAAAAAATACAGGGGCGACATACCAATGACTGGTCAATAAGATGTTCGCCAGTCAAATTGGGAAGACAATTGAGGTTTATATAGACGATATTCTGGTGACGTCTATTAAATCAGAACAACACCTCAACCATCTAGAGGAAGCTTTCAACATCATGGACAAGTATGGAATGAAGTTGAATCCTACTAAGTGTGCGTTTGGTGTTGCCTCAGGGAAATTCTTGGGATACATAGTCACTCGACGAGGGATAGAAGCGATCCCAGACCATATTAAGTCAATCCTCGACATCCCCTCGCCTTCCAGCCTGAAGAATGTCATGCGACTAGCGGGGAGGATCGCCGCAGTAAACAGGTTCATTTCCAAATCCACAGATAAGAGTTTTATGTTCTTTTCAACTTTAAAAAAGGCCAACAGCTTCGAGTGGACTCCCGCTTGTGAAGAGGCGCTAAAAAGGCTCAAACAATATCTTACCACACCTCTTCTATTGTCAAAGCCACTCGACAATGAGATGCTCTATCTCTACTTGGGAGTATCAGAACACGCGGTTAGTGCAGTCTTAATAAGGGAGGAGGCGGGAACTCAACTCCCAGTCTACTACATAAGTAAAGCATTGTTTGGGGCAGAGTCACGTTATCCGTCAATGGAGAAGTTGGTGTTCGCTCTAATTATGGCCGCAAGAAAGTTCGGACCCTACTTTCAGGGACACCCGATCACAGTATACACGAAATATCCTTTAAGAAACATACTCCATAAACCAGAACTTTCAGGAAGATTAATGAAGTGGGCAGTTGAACTTAGGGAACATGATATATCGTACCTGCCTAGGACCGCCATCAAATCTCAAGCTTTAGCGGATTTCGTGGCCGACTTCACTCCCGGCCTACTTGCTGCAGCTGAAACCGATGTTTGCTCTATTCATTCGACAATTCCTTGGAAACTCGCAGTTGACGGATCCAGTAACAAAAAGGGCTGCGGTCTTGGGATTATGATTACCACTCCGGAAGGCGACATTCTACAACAAGCAATCAAGTGCGGTTTTAGAGTTACCAACAACGAGGCGGAGTACGAAACACTGATTGTTGGGCTATCCTTAGCCAAAGAATTGGGAGCCAGGAAGATAGAGGTGAAGTCCGATTCTCAGTTGATTGTCAACCAGATCTAGGGGTCATATCATGCATGAGGTCAACAGATGACATCCTACTTACAAAAGGTAAAGGATATCCGGTCGGCATTTGATGAATTCATCATAACCCAAGTCCCAAGATGCGAGAACTCCCAAGCAGATGCTCTGGCCACCCTCGGATTGACAATGGAGGGAGACAAACCTCGAACAATACCAGTAGTATATTTAAACTGGCCGACAATTTGGAAGGAAGAAACAATTGTTGCATCGATCGGATCAGTCAACACTTGGATGTCACCAATCATCAAGTATTTGCAAGTATATGTGCTTCCAGAAGACAGAACGCAAGCCAGAAAAGTCCAGAGACAGTCGGCAAGGTTTGCTATATTCGACGGTCAGCTGCTAAGAAGATCACTCTCAGGACCTTACTTGAAGTGTCTTACACACGACGAAGTGCATCATGTATTGACGGAGTTGCACGAAGGAGAATGTGGGAACCACTCTGGCGGTAGGAGCTTGGCTCTTCGAGCCCATTCGGCAGGATACTACTGGCCGACAATGAGGACCGACTCAACTGAATTCGCTAAAAAGTGTGACAAGTGTCAGAGGTTTGCTCCAGTTCCTCATCTCCCACCAGAAAAACTCAATCCCATTTTATCCCCTTGGCCGTTTATGAAATGAGGAATGGACATAGTAGGAAAACTCTCAGTCGCTCCAGGCCAGCGTGTCTACATGCTTGTGATGAGAGATTATTACTCGAAGTGGATCGAAGTTGAATCATTCGCTAGAATACGCGACAAGGAGGCCCAAACTTTCGTCTGGAAGAATATCATCTGTCGGTTCGGCATACCAAGAGAAATCGTGACTGACAACAGCTCTCAATTCATCAGCCATCACTTTCAAGACTTCTGCAGGAATTAGGGCATAAAATTGAGCTTTTCAACCCCATACTTCCCACAAGCGAACGGCCAGGCCGAATCGTCCAACAAGACGATCCTGAATACTTTGAAGAAGAGATTGGAGAAGGCTAAAGACGCTTGGGCGGACGAACTTCCAGGAGTGTTGTGGTAATACAGGACGACAATTCGATCTTCAACAGGTGAAACCCCTTTCAATCTGGCATTTGGAACGGGAGCGGTATTTCCAACTGAAGAAGCCATCCCGTCCCCACACTACCAATGGCTCAACGATGAAACTAATCAACAACTCATGAATTTCAGTCTCGACACGATTGATGAATTAAGGGACCGAGCTTCCGTTCGACTGGCTGCTCATCAACAGAGGATGGCCAGGTACTTCGACAAAAACGTCAGGAGTAGAACATTCAAGGAATGAGATTGGGTCCTACGAAGAGTATTCCAGAACACAAAGGAGGTTGGAGATGGAAAGTTGGGACCAAATTGGGAAGGTCCATACCTCGTCACAAAAGTTGTCGGGAAAGGAGCCTACAAGCTACAAACCATGGAAGGAACTCCCGTCCGCAACAGTTGGAACGCCGTCCATCTTAAGCGATTCATCTGGTAACAGTTATGTTTTGTTATTTTTCGTGGCAGTTATCTTTCGCAATACTTAGTCATCTTTCAAAATATGAAATAAGGAAATTTGTAGAAGTCATTCGACTGATTGCAATAAAAGTTCACACATTAAAATCATTCGACAATACAAAGTGCCTTGTTCAAAATATCGGCGTATCACCTTCTCAATCGACAACCCAATTTAACTTTATACAAAATGTTAACAAAAACCTACATTAGAATATCAAATCCTTAAACTTCAAAGGCATTGGTTGGTGCTTCTTCGGCAGCTGCTGGAACGCTGACAGAAACATCTTCTTGAACTTCAAGCTCCATCCTAGATTCAGTGTCGACAACAGCCGCCCAACATCATCTCCTTCCGCCAATTGTTCCTCGCTCATTCCTATTTCGACTTCAGGAACCGCCACCGACTCTTCCTCGCCCTTCTTGGACTCGACCTCTAGACCCTTTTCTTCTTCATCCTCCGTCGACAAGGAAATACCGGTGACACGTCTTTCGTATTCTCGAATCCACTTTTCAGGTTTCCAGTCTACGTGCTTCCCAACAAGATAATCCTTCATCAAATCATATCTATCTTTCATCATGGAATCGATGGCAATTTCCTGCATTTGCTCTAACAATTGTTCATTATCCTTCTTCACGCTTTCAAAACTTTGCTTATAACTGAAGATCGTTAACTCAGACGTTTCCTTCTCCATCTTTAAAGTAGTCTTAACCTCTTTCAACTCCTTCTCAAGCCATTTTTCCTTTCTTTGGGAATCAACTAGCCCGGACTTCAGATCTAAAGCCTCATTCCTCACCACTGACAATGTCTTTTCCAGCTCCTTGATCATTCTTTGACTAGATTCCGTATTTTTACGCAGTGTATGAAAAAGCCAGGTCAGAAGTCATTCGACAAAAAAAGAAGGTATTTGCTATACTCACTTGATAGTTCAAAGTTATGGCTTTCCTCATGGCCTCCACCGGACCGATCTGTGTTAACCTTTCTTCATCCCCCTCTAGAAGAAGCTCATCCACAAATGAATCAATGCTTGAAGGATCAGAGATTGCAGTCGATTCTCGAGGAACCTTTAAAATAAGGTTATCAGAGTCTTCATCCACTTCGGAAATTGATTTCCTTTTCTTCCCTGCGGAATTCATTTCAATCGACTTCCCCTTTTCCGCGACAGCTTCACCTGAGACGACTTCCTTTGGTTGAGGACCAGGTTCTTTCTCGACTTCTGGCTCTTTCTTCTTCAACTTCCTCGCTTTCCTCCGGCTCTTCATCTCGTTGAGTGAGGCTACTGTGAATGGTCCAGTCATCATATCCTCTGCGCATAAAAGTTCTTCAGGTTTTAGAGGCTTTCGATATTTAGACTCTCCGTATAACTCTCAACACGACCATCTATAATTTATCACGGGCAATACGTCGTTACAAAAGGCCAGAAGTGTACCTTCTCCTTCTCGGTTGTAAATATCATTCCACAATAGAGTTGCCCTCAATCTCTTCTCCATTAAGATGGTTTTGTAATATATTTCCTCAGCCGGCAAGGATAGAATCGCTTTGGTGTTGGAAATTGTACGTGCAGTCGTGACAAATGTTTTATTTCGTAAAGATCTGCAGTAACAAACACATGGTTATTCAAATTTATGAGCAAGATTCAAAGATTAAATCTTAAAGAAAGAACGCTACTCACTCGACAAACACCAATATTCTGGGATTCGACCAACCCCGACCGATCCAAATATGCCCTCACCCTTCGAAAAGAAATAATCGGACTGCCAATTCCCCCTATCATTAGTCGACAATCCGGTAACTAAATGTGCATTCCTCTGACGAAGAATCAGAGTATATCTTCCTTTCTCCTTCAAGTGTTCTTTCAGGTAGTACGTGGCCAAAACATCATTCACCTCAAAAAGCACCCCTAATTCGAAAGACAGACATTCAATCGATAATAATATCATCCACGCATTTGGCATCAACTGAAAATGAGCGAATTCAAAATGATCCAAAACCTCCCAAACAAGTCTTGGAATAGGAAACCTCAACCCATCAGAGAATTGAAGCACATAGAAACCCATCCACCCCGGAACTTTGTAATCGATCCTCTCACTCGACGAGGGTACCCGTAGTCCCAGAGAGTCGGGAAACCTATAGTTGCACATGAGTTCCCTCAATACTTTCCCAGTCACTCGACTAGCATGATTTTTAGATAATAAGTTAATAGGTTCACTTGTACTTGGAAATTCACTCGACTCTCCAACAACAGGTAAAGACCTTAGTGGTATGGCCTCGGTAGGGATCTCCTGGGATGACCTAGCCAATACGATTATACCAGCCTCGATCAACTTTTGGTACGACTGTGGAACAAAGAAATCAGCGACGTTGTTCTGGGCTCGCGGCCTAGTTGGGAGTATGGAATATGCCGACCGATCCAAATATACCCTCACCATTCGAAAAGAAATAATCGGACCGGCAATTCCCCCTATCATTAGTCGGCAATACGGTAACTAAATGTGCATTCCTCTGACGACGAATCAGAGTATATCTTACTTTCTCCTTCAAGTGTTCTTTCAGGTAGTACGTGGCCAAAACATCATTCACCTAAAAAAGCACCCCTAATTTGAAAGACATACATTCAATCAACAATAATATCATCCACGCATTTGGCATCAACTGAAAATGAGCGACTTCAAAATGATCCAAAACCTCCCAAACAAGTCTTAGAATAAGAAACCTCAACCCATCAGAGAATGGACGCACATAGAATCCCATCCACCCCGGAACTTTGTAATCGATCCTCTCACTCGACGAGGGTACCCGTAGTCCCAGAGAGTCAGGAAACATATACTTGCACCTGAGTTCCCTCAATACTTTCCCAGTCCCTCGACTAGCAGGATTTTTATATAATAAGTTAGTAGGTTCACTTGTACTTGGAAATTCACTCGACTCTCCAACAGCGGGTAAAGACCTTAGTGGTATGGCCTCGGTAGGGATCTCTTGAGATGACCTAGCCAATGTGATTATACCAGTCTCGATCAACTTTTGGTATGACTCTGGAACACAGAAATCAACGACGTTGTTTCGGGCTCGCGGCATAGTTGGGAGTACGAAATAGCCCGCGGAGGAACTAAACCGGAGAAATAACATGGAGTCGCCACCCAATGTGAACCGGGAAAATGATTTAAGGCCACACTCACCCCTCGCAAGGGAAGACCTCAAACCGTTGGGTTCGGAATGGTCCCTTACTTATGCCACTTGTAATGAAAAGATTTGTGCAATAATTTAACCAAGTCTACGCAACATACATTTGCAAAATAATCTACATCTAAATTCCTATACGACCTATATCTAAGTTTGCATGCTTTAAAAATATGTCGGGAAAGCGGTAAACAAACAACTAATGAAGACATGGGCTTCCCACAGTCCATATGACACAATTTCGTAAGATGTAATTCCTAAACCTTCATCTGGTTCAGTCGACAGGGGACAGCCCCCAGGTGACTCATGTTTAGTCAAAAATGAATATGTGATTCACTCGTCTCATATGACATGTCGATTGAAATTGTTCATGAACCTCAATCTGGTTCAGTCGACAAGGGACATCCCCCGGGTGACTCTTGTCAAGTCAAAAAAAAAAACACATTTCACTCGTTTCAGGAGACATGACGAGTGAAATTGCCCATGAACCTCCATCTGGTTCGGTCGACAGGGGATAGCCCCCAGATGACTCGTATTGAGTCAAAAATGAATATGTAATTCACTCGTTTCATATGACATGTCGAGTGAAATTTTTCCTGAACCTCCATCTGGTTCAGTCGACAAGGGAACACCCTCCGGGTGACTCTTGTCGAGTCAAAAATAAAAACACATTTCACTCGTTTCATGCGACATGACGAGTGAAATTGCCCCTGAACCTCCATTTGGTTTGCTCAACAGAGGATAGCCCCAAGATGACTCGTATTGAGCAAAAAATGAATATGTGATTCACTCATTTCATACGAGATGTCGAGTGAAATTGTTCATGAACCTCCATCTGGTTCAGTCGACAGGGGACATCCCCCGGGTGACTCTTGTCGAATAAAAAATAAAAACACATTTCACTCGTTTCATGCGACATGTCGAGTGAAATTGCCCATGAACCTCCATCTGGTTCGGTCGACAGGGGAAAGCCCCCAGATGACTCGTATTGAGTCAAAAAATGAATATGTGATCCACTCGTTTCATACGACATGTCGAGTGAAATTGCCCATGAACCTCCATCTGGTTCGGTCGATAGGGGATAGCCCCCAGATGACTCGTATTGAGTCAAAAATGAATATGTGATCCACTCATTTCATATGACATGTCGAGTGAAATTGTTCCTGAACCTCTATCTGGCTCAGTCGACAGGGGACATCCCCCGGGTGACTCTTGTCGAATCAAAAATAAAAACACATTTCACTCGTTTCATGCGACATATCGAGTGAAATTGGTCCTGAATCTCCATCTGGTTCAGTCGACAGGGGACAGCCCCCATGTGACTCTTATCGAGTCAAAAATGAATATATGATTCACTCGTTTCATACGACATGTCGAGTGAAATTGTTCTTGAACCTCCATCTGGTTCAGTCGACAGAGGACATCCCCCGGGTGACTCTTGTCGAGTCAAAAATAAAAACACATTTCACTCGTTTCATGCGACATGTCAAGTGAAATTGCTCATGAACCTCCATATGGTTCGGTCGACAGGGGATAGCCCTCAGGTGACTCGTATTGAGTCAAAAATGAATATGTGATTCACTCGTCTCATACGACATGTCGAGTGAAATTGTTCCTGAACCTCCATCTGGCTCAGTCGACAGGGGACATCCCCCGGTTGACTTTTGTCGAATAAAAAATAAAAACACATTTCATTCGTTTCATGCGACATATCAAGTGAAATTGGTCCTGAATCTCCATCTGGTTCAATCGACAGGGGACAGCCTCAGACTCAGTCTGACGAGTCAAAAATGATTATGTGATTCACTCGTTTCATACGACATGTCGAGTGAAATTGTTCCTGAACCTCCATCTGGTTTAGTCGACATGGGACATCCCCCGGGTGACTCTTGTCGAGTCAAAAATAAAAACACATTTCACTCGTTTCATGCGACATGTCGAGTGAAATTGCCTCTGAACCTCCATCTGGTTCGGTCGACAGGGGATAGCCCCCAGGTGACTCGTATTGAGTCAAAAATGAATATGTGATTCACTCGTCTCGTACGACATGTCGAGTGAAATTGTTCCTGAACCTCCATCTGGCTCAGTCGACAGGGGACACCCCCAGGTGACTCGTGTCGAGTCAAAAATGAATATGCAATTCACTCGTTTCATACGACTTGTCGAGTGAAATTGTTCTGATCCAGTCGTCCGGGTACGTCTCCCAGTTGATTCATGTCAAGTCGAATGAAATTAGACTTTCCTTAGTCTATGCAATAACTCCAAAACCTTCGTCTGGTTCAAATCAGCCAGGGACTTCCCCTAAAAACTCATACGACAATGTCGAATAACATGGCCTCAGGACCTTCATCTGGTTAGGTCAAACCAGGAACATCTCCCGAGAAATCATGCCAGGTCATCAACTCTTAACCTTTGGTAGCGTTAGTAAAGAGAGCTTCAACAACCCGACTCGTTCGACAGTAATACTCTCCAAGTCAATGGCTCATAGACTTAGAGAGTATGGGACAAACTGTACGGCCCAAATTAGGCTCGATGGCAAAATCGACATTTTCACCTCTGGACCACCATGAAACCAGAGATCAAAAGCCCAAAGCCCGCTTTCAGAAGAACAAGGCCGAAGCCCATCACCCTCAGACTATCGTCTATCACCAATCGCCCTAAGACCAGCACCCCACGTCCAACACATGTCGCCCATTAATAACATGGAAACGCCTGAACCCATAAAATCCATCAATTAAATCGACGGTTACAGAGATGCTCATAAATACCCCCATCAAGTCTAAAGTTACAGGGATCCCAACGGTCGGGAAATAAAAGAGACCACATCAGAAGGCCCTATAAAAAGAAGAGCCAAGACATAGAAGGGGGAACGACTACCTATCATCATATAAACCATAACATCCTGCCCTCACAGCCATAAAACAGAAAGTTAGGTAACTTAAGACCTTAATCTCCTCACTTCCGACTTATCCATATTCTACTGACTTGGGCGTCGGAGTGCCTACGGTTACCACCACACCGGTGGGCAGTGACCTCATCACTCTTTCTACTCTTATTTTGCAGGTTCGCCTGCGCCCTTCATTTTATTCTCGATTGTGGACATCGACTGAAATCAACGTTCACAAGTATCTCATAATTAGAGTTAGGTTAATATATCTGTTATATTCCTCTAATTATTTTTTACCTTAAGTACCATTGATTCTCTAATGAACAATTTATTCATGACTATTATGAATATTAATATTTCTATTCGTAATAGAAAGACTTGAGTGCTCTAATAGTTTAAGTACCGAATAAACCTTTAAGGAATATACTCATATACTTCTCGCAAGAAAGAGTGGACTTCATATCTATGTAAAATGTCAACAGCTACACACCAAACCATGTCTCCAAAGTACGTAGCTATTGGTCAAGATTTCTACACCAACCTCACATTTGTAAACCAAAGGACATCGCCTGCCATGCATGAGTTCGTAGTACACTCATGATTCAGATCAATCCATATATGACCATCTATTAGATTGAAATGAATTTCTTTATTTAACAGATATTATAAGAAATTCATTTCCATATTGGTCCAGTCTTATATGATCACATCATATAAGGTGTCTTCATTCTCATGTCACCACATAGACGATTTCAGATTAAGGTCGCCATACATTTATAGAATAAACCGCAACTATAGATAAAACACAAACAAAGTACATATTTTGTTTGCTCTCTATGAACTATTTTATATTACAAACTTCAGACTTAAATCCTTTTGTATATGACACTATTACACTAAGTCCGAAGGCACATAAGTAATCAATGATAAACTAGACAATTTATAAATATGCGATTTAAACCAAAATAATTGATAAATGAATAATGTATCTTTTATTTCAAACAAAAAGTTTCATTGACAAAATTACATCAATGCAGAAAATGCAGGATTCGAAAATTGAAAACATTTTGCACATAACTGTAATACATCTAAATGAATGTACATATGTCCTATGAGGTTAGAAACTTAAATTATCAACTCACTTACCAAGAGAGCATTAAGTTAAGACTACTCAAGATATTCTTTAATAAACGCATGAGTTATCATATTCATTTTGCTCTTCACGACCAATATGTTCCCATATCTTTTTGTAATGCTCGCGAATGCGCGTCAAAACCTTCTAATATTGCATTATCAAAATACATATCGAGAATATATCGTTAACATAATAATTACCCTTTTTATTTTTTAAAAAGAAATATAAATGTGTGTATATATATATTATCATATACCCAACGAAGAAACAATGAAACGCGAAAACGGTCCATTTCTTTACCAAGTCTTATTACGAAACGCCGAGTTGCCGTTTCAACGTTCCAGCAGTCAACACGTGAGCCACCAAATAAATTCCTACTTCTCACGGCTTTGATCAGCACGCCATCCCTCTCTCTCTCTTAACAACTCGTCCTCTTTTTTGGATCCATCGATTTTAACTGTAAAAAACGACATGTCGTACTCCGATTCCACTCCTCTTCCTACGGCAGCGGCGACTACAAAAACTTCAAACAAATCAGCCGCGAAAGTGAGTTCCTAATCATCATATCATTTAATTTAAAATTGACGCTCTCTTTTTTATCCTTAGCTTTAGGAAACTCAATTCGTCACTGATCGTTGTATTTTATTTATTATACACGAGTTGCATCCAAAACGGCGCCGTTCTAGTTTGATTTCATACTCGTGGCTTGTTGTTTTTAGATTTCTGGATTATTATCATTCTGATTTGTTTTTTTGGCAAATTTGAATTGGAGCTCAGGATTGCTGTGTGAAATGCTTCGCTCAGCCAAAACAGGGAACTCGAAATCGACATGGAAGGTGATGTATACTCAGCTTGTGTTGTAAATACTGTTATTTGTGTTGTCGAAGTTCGTCTCTGATTTTGTGTGGATTCTTTGAATATGTTATGTGTAGGTACTCATCATGGATAAGCTTACTGTTAAGATAATGTCGTACTCGTGCAAGATGGCTGACATCACACAGGAAGGAGTTTCATGTAAGAATCCTCTTTGGAAATTGTTAAAAATGGAGAAACCTTTTTACTTTTCAGTAGTTTAGGGTACACATGTTTGCGAAACATCCTACGTTCCTTCACATTATTGACAACAAGTACTTAAAGATGCATATAGTTGAACCGTGTTGTCTGTTGTTCTCTGGAATTCGCTACTGTCTGAAGGTTAGAAGGTTATGGTGAATCATGAATGGTCATGCTACCCAAGCTAATAGACTAAGTGAAACCCATGTCACTGAAGTTGGAAGATGGTTCATTCTTTTTTATTACTTTTTAATCCATAAGTAGGAAATGGGAAAATTATTTTTTGGGGTGATGGTTTAGGTGATGAGAGAGACAATTTATAAGGTATTGGAATATTGGATGGAAACATTTTTTCGGTTAATATATCAATTATCGGATTTCATCCCACTATCCCAGTTTATAATCTAATATTCACTATTTTCTGCAGTGGTAGAGGACATACACAGACGAAGGCAGCCTTTGCCCTCCATGGATGCTATATACTTCATCCAACCAACCAAAGAGAAGTAATTCGTGTTCTCTTCTATGCTTAACATAATTACCAAGATTTTATGTTTTTTTTTTTTTTTCTTTCACTGGTATGTCCTTCAATTGCCTATATTTTGCAGTTGATGGTAGTGGAAAACATATTTTATACATTTCTCTGAAGTAAATGCTGTAAAGGAAGAGTGCATAGCGGTTAGACTCTTGAAGTTTTCATTATAGGGAAATTTAGAGGACGTAAATATCTCTTCTTGAAGATGACATTTAAATGTTTTTTTGCAAGTTCTAGCTTGTCTTCATCTGAATTGTGTCCTAATTTATGTCCATATTCTAATACTTTATGAATAGTCAACTTAGAAATTGGAAATCTGCTATTTTCTTCTTGTTGTAATGCTGTCACATGCTGTTAAACCAATTAGATATACACTGCTATAGCTCAGGAACTTGTTTTTTTAAATCTTCTTACTCTAGGTTTGTTTATTTGTCTTGGTTTTGGGTTTTGGCAGCGTTGTCATGTTCTTGTCAGATATGTCTGGAAGATCGCCTTTATACAAGAAGTATGTGAAAGATTTTACTTATTATACCAAGTGTTTGTTGTGTGGGATTTCCTTTGAAACTCCCAATCTTTCTTGTGGTTTTTCAATAACCTGTTTTCGTTTTTTGTTTTGGAAAGGGCATTTGTTTTCTTCAGTTCACCTATATCAAGGGAACTGGTGACTCACATCAAGAAGGATTCAACTGTTATAACTCGCATAGGTGCTCTAAGAGAGGTTATTTTCCTTGCCTTACAACTATATTTGAATTTTTGGATTGATTATTATGCGTAAGCAACTATAATTTTCCAATAAGCTCTCTCTTCTTCCATTGTTGGTTTGGAACATATAATTACATGCTGATTTTGTTTTCTTTTTGTTGAGAATATGCAGATGAATTTGGAGTATTTTGCTATAGACAGCCAGGTATTTGACTCTCTTCTTTAGCTGGTTCAGTGTACAGAATACACAACATAGAATACCCCTCAAGTGATATGATTTTTGTTTCTAAACTGATGTGGTTGTATCTATTGTACTGTCAGCATCCTTGGTTATTTGACATGAACAAAAAGCATAAAAAGAGATTTAGGTTTTATAGAGTTTGATGAATCAATGATCTCGGATGGAGTAAAATGACGTCAAAAGATTCATGTAGCCGACCCCACCTAGTGAGAGGCTTGTTTGGTTTGGTTTTAAGTAATATTTGCATCTGGCTGCTCATCAAAAGTATATTTTAAAACTATTTATGATGGCTGAAATCATAGGTACTTGTTTTTTTAAAGATTAAAAAAAAAATCACTTCCTAAGGGAACAAATGCCATTTTTGTATTAATGTCATTTTTCTAGTCTGCTATGTTTTATAATTTTTCCTACCTAGGGAATGATGGAAGTTTAATAGAATTATCTCAAACTTCAACCAATAAGTCTTGAATTCAGACTGTTGATGGCCCGTTAATTATATGGAACTCTCTTTTGTTTCTGATAGTTTAATGCATTACTTTGTGCACCTTTTTCTGTTTTCCCTCCATCAACATCGGGTTACTCATTAGCATTGAAGCTTAAGTGATGTTATCACTCTCTATTCAACTGTAATTTTCCGAACACAGGGCTTTGTCACTGATGATGAAAGGGCCTTAGAGGAACTGTTTGGAGATGAGGAAAATTCTCGCAAAGGTGATGCGTGTTTGAATGTGATGGCTAACCGAATTGCTACAGTTTTTGCTTCATTAAGGGTATCTAAAATGATTTATTCCTTTTGATTCTCGAGTATTGTTAATTTTTGAAGCATGTGTGTGTGTGTATTTGATAACAAGAGGCGTGTATAAATTTTGTTGTCAGGAATTTCCACTTGTGCGCTACCGTGCTGCCAAATCACTTGATGCAATGACAATGACAACCTTTCGTGATTTAATTCCAACAAAGCTTGCTGCCGGCGTCTGGAACGGTCTTATGAAATATAAACAAACCATTGAAAATTTCCCTCAGACAGAAACATGCGAATTGCTTATCCTTGATCGTTCCATTGATCAGGTTTCTTGATGCTTGTATTGGAAATCGACTTTCAAAATGCTTAATATGCATGCTGCCTGTTTTAATAATATGTTAGTTTTGCATGTGCAGGTTGCTCCTATCATTCATGAGTGGACATATGATGCCATTTGCCATGATTTACTGAATATGGAAGGAAATAAATATGTGCATGAAGTAAGTTCTAATTTTTGAAGTTTTATGTGTTCTCTCGTATCCGTTTGTGAATATCTTTTGGTTACCTAAATTAAGGGATGATTACTACATCAGGTTCCAAGCAAAACTGGTGGTCCTCCAGAGAAAAAAGAAGTTCTTTTGGAGGAACATGATCCTCTTTGGCTTGAGCTTCGGCATGCACATATTGCAGATGTATGTTTGGTGTTTTTACCTTTTTTTTATCTTTGTATTTTCCTTTCTATTGCTCTTTATATGAATTATGTGAATGTTCTTGATCCTCAGGCTAGTGAACGGTTACATGAGAAAATGACCAGCTTCATATCAAAGAATAAAGCGGCACAAATTCAACACGGCGCAAGGTTGGTGAAAGTCTGTCACTGGGATAATATCATTGTCGAATAAAGCTTTATCAACTTTTGAAAATAAATTGTAACTTTCTAATTCTTACTCGAATCTCTTGTTAGAGATGGAGGTGAACTTTCTACAAAGGATCTGCAAAAGATGGTTCAAGCACTGCCACAATACAGTGAGCAAATTGACAAGCTCTCTCTCCATGTAGAGGTTAGTTTATTCTTTGCCATCAAGTATTTTAGTAATCCGTTCAGTGACACAACCCCTGTGCTCCCACTGTCCCCCACACACACTTAAAAGTAAAGGGTATTAAATTTTCTCTCCATTATGTCACCTGGTAAAGAAATGCAGTGTGCCGTGTTATGCTTTTGCCATGAAATTTTTGGTAAAATGCTACATGGATTGTTGTCCATTTGCTAATTGATGTTTCAAATTATTTTTGTTCCATGCAGCCGTGGGTAGGCTTGTGATGGATTCTTTATGTGGATTACTATGCTTTTTTAATTAGAGCATCCTCTTTCTACAATAGTTTAGTTTTTTCTGCCATAAGATATGGTTAGCCTTAACTTCCTACTGCAGAGTGCAGAGATGCCTATACAATTAAGAGTTTATTGGTTGTTAGTAATCTGGCATGACTGAATCATCGTTTAGTTTCACACATTGCACTCATTCGTTGAGCAACACGGTCTTTATTCTTATAGGTATTTTAGTCAAGTCAATAAAATGGGTTACTGTTGTTTTTGTATTTTGGTCTTTATTATTTTCTTTTTGTATTTTGGTCTATTATTTTCTTATATGTGTCATTTCTTTGTATCATTCTATGCTACTCTCTACTAGTTATTGCGGTTTTCAGCTCATTATTTATGCTTTGATTTTTTATGGTATCTTTTCTCTGTCTTTGTCACAAATGAAGTGAATAGTTAGATAGATTCAGTCTCAGACATTGCTCAATTGGTCGTGTAATGGTGGGTAATGTTATTTTCTCTGTCTAATTAATTTCTTAAGTTTAATGAGATTATCGAACCATATTAACTTCATTTTCTTTCTTGGTTCATCTGTCAATGGGATCTCTTTATTTGTCTGCTATCACATTTCACAATTTCGTTGTATCTTTGCCAACTTTATTTCAAAATATGATCACACTAATATGTGAAATGCAGAGAAATACATATATATATATATATATATATATTTTAGCTTAAATTCTCTTGAGTCTCGACTGGAGAAAATTATTCGTCTTCTAAAGATTTTGGATATAGTAGTGATTGATTGAAAGAAATTTTAGTTAGCCAAGTTGTCATGCAAAGTGGG
The DNA here is from genome assembly GCA_019454045.1 of Zanthoxylum bungeanum. Taxonomy (NCBI): domain Eukaryota; kingdom Viridiplantae; phylum Streptophyta; class Magnoliopsida; order Sapindales; family Rutaceae; genus Zanthoxylum; species Zanthoxylum bungeanum. The sequence goes on along the minus strand of SKCR01001770.1, from coordinate 2,923 downwards.
TCCGGCTTTGTGCAGATTGCAGGAAAAGTCAACAGAATAATCAGGGAGCTGAGACTTAGAGAACTTGGCCAGCTGGAACAGGACCTTGTTTTTGGTGATGCAGGACTGAAGGATGTAATTAAATTTTTTACTACAAATGAGGTGTGAACTTGTTGTACACAAATGGATTTATTTATTTTAGTCAGTACATCTTATGAAAGAAAAATATCACTTCTATGCAGGATGTAACTCGTGAAAATAAGTTGCGTTTATTGATGATTCTTGCAGCCATTTATCCTGAGAAGTTTGAAGGTGAAAAGGGTCAAAATATAATGAAGGTTGGCATCTATATCTCTGTGTATTTATTTATTTATTTATTTGTTGGCTACTGAATTTTCCTTTCCTAATCTTGTATATCTTTCTCTTTGGGTGCTAATCTGCATGAATTTTTTTCAGTTGGCCAGGTTACCGCCTGATGATATGACTGCTGTAAGCAATATGAGATTGCTTGGGGGAGCATCGGATAGCAAAAAAAGTTCGACTGGAGCTTTTTCTCTAAAGTTTGATATCCATAAGGTAAACGCATGCTCGTCAGTTGAAATTTTGCTTCTACTGTTGGATGCATGATTCTAACAACCAAGCTCTTTTCTTTTTCCCACTCTTGCTATCTAACTGTCAGAAAAAGCGGGCAGTTAGGAAAGACCGAACTGGTGAAGAAGCAACATGGCAGTTATCACGCTTTTACCCAATGATAGAGGTACATCTTAGGCTCCATTAATTGTTCCATGTATATGTGCAATGATTTTGTAAGTTATCGTTTATCTTTCTTGATCTTTATTGATTTACAATGGGTTGCTAATGCAATTGATTGTACATTTGCAGGACCTCATTGAAAAACTTAGTAAAAAAGAACTACCAAAGGATGATTATCCGTGTATGAATGAACCCAGTCCAACTTCCCATGCGACAAACCAATCTGCTGCAATTAGTCAACCACCAGTTGCTCATTCAATGAGATCCAGACGGACACCAACGTGGGCTCGACCTCGGAACTCCGATGATGGATATTCAAGGTGCCATTATTTCTCTTTTCTGCATAGATCTATAGGTTTACTAATCTTCCATGTTCACGATATGCATGTGCCAGGAACGATGATATTTTGATTCCGCTTCCTGTTAAATTCTTAGTGCAAACTAAAATCTGTATTGTTATTTAATCTTCTGTTTCCATGCAGTGATTCGATACTACGACATGCATCTAGTGATTTCAAGAAGATGGGCCAACGTATTTTTGTATTTATTGTCGGCGGAGTTACCAGATCAGAGGTATGAAAAGATTTCAGTTAATATCTAGTTGACATTATAACGGTTGCCGTTATACCATACCCTTAAGTTTATGAAATTATTTTGAATTCTCAGTTAAGGGTCTGTCACAAGCTCACCACAAAGCTAAACAGAGAAATCATTCTAGGCTCAACAAGTCTTGACGATCCACCTCAATTCATCACGGTATTTTTTTACCGCAGAAACTGAAATTGCTGACGAATGCATACCCATTGCCTAATAATTGTGTTTCTGGTTTGCAGAAACTGAAGATGCTGACAGTAGATGATCTGTCATTGGATGATCTCCAGATCTAAACGTGACAGTGCTCGAGCGGAGAGGTATGGCTGTAGCGGCTGTAGCTCCGATCCAGATAAGTAACCATTCATGTATATCATTTCATTTAATCCATCATTTTTTGGTAACAATTCATGGAACATGTCTGTATCCAGAATTATGAATTAGTTCTAGAAATTAAACTGAATGAGCATCCTGTCCGGCTCTGGTGTGTGTTTGTTATATAATTGATGTATTGGATTCACCAAGAAACGCACGTGTATTATATAATTAAATATAATAGCAACTTTTTAGAAACAAATTTTGAAGATGCAAAATATATATATATTTTTTTAAAAAAACAAAATTATAGTATGAAATTTATTTTCAATTTTCATTATTTATACTCTTACAAAATAAAATAAATCAGTTTGCTTTAACTAAGAAATTTATACATTGAATATATTTGTAAACTACACGGTTTTGAGACAAAAAACAATAGAGCCGCATCATTTTCTGAATAAATATCTAGCAAAATTCTTGTATTTTATGGTTTCTCTCTCCTTAAAAAAAATATGATACCTTAGGGATGAATGAATATCGGACTTGGATTCGATATTAAATTGAATTTAAAAATTATGAAAAATTTAACATAAGCTGGGAAGCTAAAATAAACAGTAGAAATAATCCCATAATTCCGATCTCAGAGTTTGAGATGAAAAATTTTTCCGAATGAGAAATTATTATATAAAATATTTTCAAAATGATTATAAAAAATCGAATTCTTTTTTCTCTCAAGCCTTACAAAGAGAGAGAATTTTGATGAGGATTTGTAATGAATTTAGCCTAAAAATTCTAAATCTTGATCGAGATTCAAGATTATTTTAATTTCAATTTAAAAATTAATGAAAATTCGGATGGATTTTTCGAGACAAGACAAGACCGAAACGGTTATCCTGATTGCCATCCCTTATTGGTGGGAGGATTATGGATGGTGATTAAACTCCATGCTTCTAGATGGTCTCTTAAAAATAATAATAGTCGGTTCCAACATCGGCACCAAGATTGAATAATATTTTCTTGTTCCCTTTCTTTGCTTCCTACCAAACACAAGACCATAGACTTTTCTAATTCTAATCATGAGCCTTAATTTGGCTCTATGCATTTTGATGTGTTCATTCTTTTAAGACACACACCCAATTCTTTTTTCTTTTTGACAAAACAAACCTCCTAATCTTTGCTACCCTTTTGGCACCATTTCTATGAAAGTAAGAGGTTAGCCTAAAGTTTGAAAAAGAAAATGCAAAAATGACCCTCTAACTTTCATGTTTTGTCAATTCAGTCC
>SKCR01001769.1:0-27937 GCA_019454045.1 Zanthoxylum bungeanum | reverse complement strand
GTGATTTACCGATAGAGAGGAGAGAGGGTGGGGTTGCCGAGAGTGTAATGAGAGAGAAGGGTATGGAGAGCAGCATCTTTAGTTCTCTAAGATACTAACAGATGTTCTTAATCTTCAATCCAGTGATTATCACTTGGATTGACCTGATTGTGACTCCATATGCTCAAAGCGTATGAGACACCATATCAAGTACATTTAAATGTACAATTTCCCAGAGTGTTAACAACTCCAAATCTATCCCAGTAGATCTTTATTCCTTGAATAAAGGTTGTTACTCCCCAGAATTCTACGGAGAATTTCTTATGAAAGCCAAGCTTTCACCGATTGCTTTATGGGAATTTCATTTCCAAGAAATGACATATTATCATTATTTTACAGGACATTCATGTCAGTGCACTCCCACTAACCCTTTATATACACAAGAATTATTTCGTTTTGAGTCAAATCATAAACCATTATGATTATTTCAAAACGTCAGTTCCAAGAACCTTATGCTTGCTTCAATCCAAACATGGATCGAATAACCCGCAAAGCTTATTTGTCGGTTATACAAAATCGTCAGGATGTTGTAAGCATCCTCCAAAAGGTTTCCATTTCAGGAAAGCGATTTTGATCTGCAACTGACACATTTCATAAATGAAATATGCAGTTATCAACAAGCATCTTCAAAATGGATTTACAATGGCAACAGGTAAAAGGTTTCGTCGGAATCAACACAATGTTGATAACTCTACCTTTTCTTAAAAAGCCCAGCTTTGTATTGGTATGTTGCCTTCCATGTATGTCTTCCTTGAAGACGTTTAATGTACCAATAGGCACAATGCCTTGTGGTACAACAACTAGTATCCAAAATAGTTGTTATACATGGAATCCATTTCGGATTCATGGCACTTTGCCATAATAGGGAGTCGATACCTCGTATCACTTCCTTGAAATGTAGTCGGTGGATGTACCTTCATAAGATTGACATCTTTATGAGGTTAGATCAGAAACCCATACCCTAGGTCATTTTCTGACTCTATCCGATCTACTTAGTTCTTGTGTATTCGAAGATTAATGGTACAGATTCATCATTGATGAACTATTTGTGTTCCATTAAGGACTTCGTACCTAGAACAGTATTACTTCGATTTTCATCGAGTATTGCTATCCTCCCACTGACCACTGCATATCGGTATTCCTCTCAGGAAAAACCGCATGGTGAGCAACAATCACATTGTTCTCATGTGAGATTTATAAGTACTATACTTATGGTTTCCCTTAGGATAACCTATATTGGCACTTATCCAATTTGGGTCTTTAGTTTGGTATCATCCAAACGTTATGCCTGGCATACCCAAATTATCAGGAATGAGAAACCTCGTTTCTTCCCTGTTCATATCCTATATGACATCTGTCAAACAGATTTATATGGAACCTTATTCTAAATAAGTTATTGCACTGTTAAAACTTATCCGTTGAAGGAAAGTAGCTCAGAGCGACTCGTGATTAGCCTTATCATGTCTAACATGATTCGGTTAATCCGTTCGGACAACCGTCACTTTGACGTGTTCCGGGAGGAGTCCTCATTTAAAAGAACACTATACTCTTTCAAGTATATAAGAAACTTATTGGTTAAGTATTTTTCCATTACGGTCTTACCGTGATGGTATAATACTATACTCGATCTGTTTGTCTATTTCGTGTCGAAACTCTAAAAGTTTCCGATTTGTGTTCTTCAAAAGAAACACATAACCATAACGTGATGCCACATCCGTTAAGGTCACGAAATATTCATGTTCACATCTAGCCTAGCTAGATATGGCCCCACTAACTTCACCATGAATAGGGCTAACAGATCGGTGGCACTTACACTATTACCAAGTAAACAGTGTTTTAGGTACTTTACCTAACAAAATAGATTCGTAGACTTTATTTGAATAATCAAATCAGTCCTAGTACCCACTCTTCAAAAGTGTGGATATACGAGTCTTGTATAATTGTGTCCTAGACAACAATGCCACAAATAAGTCTCTATTGATCAAATCAATTTGTGCTTATTTGTCATTTTATATGTTTGAGATTTTATTTATATTCAAAATATAAATTCGGTTATTTACATCTAATGTATTTTTCTCAGTATCATCTTTATATAATAAAACACTTAGTGTTCTATAATATAAAGGTTTTATCCGCAACGGATTAAACATTGATATAGAGATAATGTCTCTAGTCAAACTAGTTACATTATGACAGTTCCTAATTCAAGTACATACCCGAAGGGTAGTTCATAAACTTAGGTATCTACGGTCGAAACAGCGACTTTCGTCCCGTTTCCGATTCGCAGAGAAATCTCGGCTTGAAGTCAGTATCTTGCTCAAAGCAGATTCTGAACATCAATACATATATTTTATGTACCACACTAAGTATTTAAAATCTAATTTCAATACTAGCTGTGAACATAACTAAGACAAACATTTTTAAAGTAAGAGCCTTGCCCTTTCTTTAATTCCTTCGTGTCTGCCATATCCAAATGGTAGTCATTTTGGGATATGTCAATTATCCTTTTCAATATTTCAAAAACCTTAGGCCAAGCCTTGGGTTTTTAGAATATTGAAACGATGTGCACCTCGTGCTACATGCCCAATTGCAAACTTTGACTTTATATGAATAGTCAATTAATTCTCCAAGAATTATAAATTGCAATTATAATACTTCTTAAATCTAAAATTAGATTTATGACAAGTATATTAAATTAAGCATTAAAGTCATCATCACATAAATCTTCCAAAGATTTTATGCTCTACTTATTTTGCTTAATTTTGGCTTAAGGTATAATAAGTTATTTTATCAAATAAAGTAACCTATTATTTATTCCCAATTTGAAAATTAAATCATTTAAAATATTTTAATCCCAGATTATATTTTAAATATCCAACTTTCAATTTTATCTTGATTACAATAGTCCAACTATTTAATCAACGATTAGTGGTACTATATATATTATAATGATTATAATAGTCCAACTATATAATCAAATATATCCAAATTAATTAACCTCAATTACATTGATTACTATAATCCAATTATAAAATCAACTGTAAACTGAAATTAATTATTCAAATATATTGATTAATATAATCCAATTATATATAATCAAGTGTAATACAGTCCAACTGTTTATTAAAACAACAATTTAAATATTAGTCTAACTAACATTTAATCTAATGACGAAATAATTTAAATGAGCGCGTATGGCGAGTAATTGAACGAGTATTGCAAATTCAATTCTTGCCTCCCACTATTTTTCGTCGAGCCTCTAACCCTCTGTCGAGTACTCGGGAAACCGTGTTTCCTAGTGGGCTAGGATCCCGTTAAATATCACACAATCTTGACTTTGGCCAACAAATTGTATGATAATTAACTAGGTAGATCTCTAAGATCAATTGGATCTCATCCAACTCCTAGATCCAGTAGGTGGACATCCAAGTCCCAAACATATATCTTATATATGCCTATACATCGAATGTATACCCTAACCTTTTTCCTCTGAATCAACTAGGCCTTTGCTTTGGCACAACAAACCTAGTGATCCCAGTCAAGCGCGGACCCATTGACATGGAAGCTTCGTAATCAATGTCAATGGACAAGAAGTGGTCTTGACTTTGCCAACAAACCACAACTTGGACACGACACCGATATGGAACAAAGCTTCGTGATTAAAACACATCTTCGACGGACAAGGGCTTGACTTTGGCCAATAACCCCTGCCAATCTCGGATCTTGAGTAAGAATCACTCAAGGGAAGGAAAATAAACGCTTGATATTATCTTTGTTAAGGTCTCATCATCATACACCCTTAAACATGCATTCTAAACACATAATAAAGCGATATGAAAATAATAATGATATGCGGATGGTTTTTTTTTATCATGATCCTAGATCAAATCTCTCACTTTCTCTCTCCCGCTAGCACTAATATTTCTTCTACCCGTTACACTACACTTCTAAAGAAACCTCATATACATTGAGGGGAATATGTGAGAAGAGAATACAAAGAAATAGGAGATAAGGCTGGACACGCAGGTCCAATTTAATAAATCAAATTTATTACAATTTCCAAAATTGCCCCACCCAGCTAATATCCATCCGATATACATTATTCAAACATCACAACCATGTATTCATACAAGCATGTTATCAATCAATCTAATCCAATTAATTAATCTTGATAATTAGTGATCATCCAATGTTCAAACAAAGATTTGATTTTGTTCGAGTCAAACTCGTATTGTGAACACGTACTCAAAGTACGATTTCTACGAATTAAATTAAATTATATAATTAAATCCAATTTAATACGTATTTAATTCAAATTCATTATTTAATTCTAAATTAAATATTACACTTTATAAAATAAACCTTTACGATTTAAATTCCAAATTTAATCGTTACGGGTCTCAAAGCCCGATTAATATCCAATTTAATTAAAGTCCAATGGGCTTTTAATTAATTTCTTGAGGCGTGGACTTTTGGTCAACTCGGGTCAAACCCGCAACCAAAGTCCAATCCGGGAGTTACCCCATAAGCCCATAAATTAATTTAGGCCCAATTAAACGTTAAAGGTTCATTAGTCGCATTTGGGCCTTTTGGAAGCGGTTTTGGGCCTAATTGGATCCAACCAATTTTGGCCTAAACCAACTTTGTACCAAAGTCCAATAAACCCAATAACAACTTAAAAAGCCCAAATCCAATTTTAAGCCCAATAATTTAATTCCAAAAATTCCAAATTTTCCAATTAAATTACCTAAAGTGTATAGCATTATTAATTGCCCAAATCAAAGTTTCCAAAACATGAATTTGTCCAATTAATCATGCTTAACATCAACTAATCATGTCCAACATAATTAAATCAAAATCAAACCCAATTTATACATGCTAAAGTCTCGGCCAAAGAGGGAAATTATGCCCAAATCAAATTCAATCCAATTGAACCCAATCAAACATAAATTCAACATCCCCAAATGATTTCTAAGTCATCCAATGAACAAAAAATCAAAAAACCAGGACAATAGGGCACTTGCCAAATTCGGCCATCACAAGCAAATTGGGGAAAAATTGTTCCAAACACTTTTCATCAAATTGATCTAATCAATCATCAATTAAACAACATTCAAGCATTCTAAATCATCCAATTTCATTAAACATGCTCAAAATCAATTTACCCAAATTTGTCATGCCCAAAATTTGGGGAGGAAAAAGGATCCAACCAAATTTCATGAAATTGATTATGCACAACATCAATTCAACCTCATTCAAGCATTCTAAATCATCCAATTTCATTAAACATGCTCAAAATCAAGTTTACCAAAATTTGTCTGCCCAAAATTTGGGGAAAAAATCCAAAATTTCAGAAAAATGATTACCAAACAAATTGAAATTGCGCCAACAATCAATTTCAACATCATTCATTAAGCATTCTAAATCATCCAATTTCATTAAACATGCTCAAAATCAAGTTTACCCAAATTGTCATGCCCAAAATTTGGGGAGAAATGGATCCAACCAAATTTCATGAAATTGATTATGCACAACATCAATTCAACCTCATTCAAGCATACTATACTAAACAATTTAATCATTTGATGCTCAAATTGAGTTTACCCAAATTAAAGTTTTGGCTAACATTAAGCAAATTGGGGAAAATCAATCCAATTAATTTTTTATCAAATGATTACATATAACTCTAATTAATCATATACAAGCATTCTTAAACAAACAATTTGTCAAAATCATGCTTAAATCAAAAAGCCCCAAATTTTGCTCAAGAACCCTAATTCATTTTATGCAATCAATAGCTCAAGATACCATTGTTGAGTTTAAATCAAGTCCCAAGGATCACAAACATGCATAAAAACGAGTTGAATACACAAAGGAGTAAGGCGGATTCATACTCACATTGATGGGTTTTGATGAAATGAAGAACACAAGCCTTCAAGCTCCTCAAAACTCGCGGTAATGGAGCTCCTTGTGCTGCTGGACTGCTCGGTTTTGGTCCTTCTTGTCTCTCCAAGATTCGGCCATGCATGACTCCATGGAAGCTCAAGCTTCAAGCTCCAAAAATAAATCCAAGCTCACAAATTCGTTTCCCTATCACCATAGTATAACCCAAGGTGTGTGCTAGCACTACTCTTCTTCATTTTCTTCTCACAAATTCGTGTGAAACCAGAAAAAATTTAAGCAAAAATCGGCTTGAAGCCGTGAAGGAGAGGAGAAGAAAAGAGAGGGAAAAGAGGAAGACCGTATGTCTTCATGTGAGAGAGAGAAAATAAAGATTTAATATATATATTTATTACATTTACCAAGTAAATTAAATAAACATATATATTACTTTAATTCAAAAGTCAAAAATAAAAAGCAATAAAGCTTTCCATCATTTCTACTTTTTACTTTAAGTCACATCACATCACTTTAATAAAGTGACATGTTGTCAAGTCACATCACTCAAAGTGACAATTGATTTGACGCATGATGTGACTAACGATTTGACGCTTGATGTGACTTGCGTGTCGCGCTCGAATTCGAAATGCGAATGCGCTCGCAATCACTCTCGGGCTTGGGTTTGCTAATTCCAAATTAACGAATTTTCCGTCGCGTCGTAATTAAATGATTACGCCTAGCGAAATCACTATTCACGCCGCTAACGAATTAATTCTAAATTAATTCGTTCGCCCGAATTAAAATCTAATTTTAATTCCGCGTCGAAATCCAATTTCTTATAATATATCAAATATATTATTTTATCGATTAATTCCAAATTAATCGTTCTTTCTCTTAATTAATATTTTATCCCAGATAAAATATCTCCGCAATTAATCCCAGATTAATTTTCTCTCTCTTCTAATTAATCCCAGATTAATTAAAGTGCGAGTTATACATCATCGGTGAATCTTCAGGAAGCGACCCATGAGATCTCCGGATATGTTGGCAGTAAATACGGTCGTCGGAGTATCCGAACACGTAAGTACCTCGTACTACGTTTATACCGATTTACAAGACAAGGTTGGCTTCTAGCAAAGCGCCATGCCTACCCAATTCTCCAGAAATATTCTTACATGAATATTTAGATCTGTATCAAGCGTAGTATACCGTAGTATTGTGTATATCGGCCCAGTATCGGATAGTCACGTGCTAGGGCCGGGGCTGGATAAGTGTCTACCCCGTCCGAAGCACATGTCGGATGTCTGGTAACTAGTCTCTATAATCAGATATGCATGACCTAGTCACAATATCCCGATTGGTTGCGCAACACTTAAGAGCACTAGTACCGTATCCTGCGTGACATCATCTCCACTATGACTGAAGTGATACTTCCGTCTTGACATCACACCCAATACACTACGACTCTCTGATAAACCCAGAAGTGGTGTACACAGAACCGGTTAAAGCCTGTACCACCAAGACCAAAGTCTACCGATTATCGCAAGTATTAGCGATGCAAGTCTCAGGTTAAGACTATACACACCTACCTTGATTTCGGCCTCCCATAGACACATAGTGATAATACCAATGGGATTCCGAGGGGTCTATCCAGAGCGAAGCTGTTTCCCATACCATCGGTGAAACACGACCTCCTATCGCACTTGCATAAGTATCCAATACTTATATATATGAGAACTATGTCGTTGTGCCCTCACAATGCGCACAAGTGCAATACTAGCCTATTCCGCATTATCGATGTCCAGTCTCGATAATACTCCGGCTAGGGATATTTAATGATTAATCCTTCGGGGATTGATACTGTCTCATATCATCTCAATCCAGGAACTAATCATATGGACCTCTCTTCATTTATACATTTATGGTGATTTAATCACAATGATGAGAGTGCAATTTCCTTGTCACATAGTTAATTTGTACCACAACACCGTGATCTGTACAAATAGTGACGCTGTGGGTCATATTATCCAACAAGGTGTTGTGGGCACCGGACGACCTGTAAGGATTCCACAGGGGAAAATCCGTTTTCATTATCATATGGATGCGAAGCAGTTATTCCAGTAGAGATCGGAATGACTACCCAATGGGTCTGGTATTATAAAGACGAAGAAAGAAAGAAGAAATCATCAAAAGTCATCTCGACCTGATTGAAGAAAAGAGGGAGAAGTCGACTATGAAGACAGCAGTCTATCAAGAAAGAATGGTCCGTTTCTACAGCAAAAAAGTTTGGACCCGTGTTTTTCTTCCAGGTGACTTGGTATTGCGAAGGGTCACCTTGAACACTCGAAGGCCGGAGGAAGGTTCGCTAGGTGCCAAGTGGAAGGGCCCTATAGAATTATGGAAGTAGTAAGGTCGGGTGCCTAAACTTTGGAACAGCTGGACGGCACACGGCTAAAAAAGCCTTGGAACACCGAGATGTTGAGGAAGTACTTCCAATAGGTTTTTTCTTTATTTCTTTCTTAAACAACCAGACAGGGGTTAGGAGATCAAATAAACCCTCTCCCAAAATATCTCGCGGAGAGTTGTAGGAAGGGCAGTAGGTCCCCGAATATGAATAAAATTTTCTTTTTTCAGTTAAGAAAATCTTCACTCGCTTTTTCAAATTAGACTTAAAAGTCATATTCAGTACTTCGGGGACATACTCAATGCGAATGGATGATTTGGGATCAGGAAAGGCACCAAACGCGTGACATACCAATCACAAGTGCTACCATAAAAACCCCGGGTAGAAGTGCTCCGACCTAACTCATTTCATTTTTTAGGATCAAGACTGCATCAAGGGATAAAGCGCATAAGGGAGCATGTGAAGCCTTTCCTAGTAGAGTCAAACCCCCGAAGCTGGAGCTGAACTACCCTATGACTTGTATTAATAAGGGATATTTCAAGATGATAATCGCGGGGAGGGAGTGCCCCCGTAAGATGGCCGGCCTAGCCAGCTGGGGAAATACGGCTGTAGGGAGTGTGTTCCCATATGTTTTGTCTGACCAGCGGATCCGTGAGAAGCATAGCACGAGGATGGATTATACCCTCATGGAGTTTGCTTGCTCCAGTGTTACCGAGCATAAGGAGGAGCATGCCCTTAATATTTCGAACACTCTTTGATCCCTACCTATTCGGTCATTCGGATCCGTGAGAAGCATAGCACGAGGAGGGATTATGCCCTCGTGGTGTTTGGTTGCTCCAGTGTTACCGAGCATAAGGAGGAGCATGCCCTTAATGTTTCAGACACTCTTTGATCCCTACCTATTCGGTCATTCGGATCCGTGAGAAGCATAGCACGAGGAGGGATTATCCCTTCGTGGCATTTTCTTGCTCCAGTGTTACCGAGCATAAGGAGAAACATGCCCTTAATGTTTCGGACACTCTTTGATCCCTACCTATTTGGTCATTCGAATCCGTGAGAAGCATAGCACGAGGAGGGATTATGCCCTCATGGCGTTTGCTTGCTCCAGTGTTACCAAGCATAAGGAGGAGCATGCCCTTAATGTTTCGGACACTCATTGATCCCTACCTATTAGGTCATTCGGATCCGTGAGAAGCATAGCACGAGGAAGGATTACCCCCTCGTGGCGTATACTTGCTCCAGCGTTGTAAGGAGGAGCACTCGAACGAAACGCAGGCTCTATAGTGACCTGACGTATAGAGGAATGTGCCCTTACCATCCTAAATGCTCTTTGATCCGAATCCTGGTTCGTCGGGACTCTGAATTGAAAGATTCAGAATTGTATTGTGGAGACCTCGGACGGGACGTTATTTTGAGGCATCCGTGATGTTGCTTTGGGATAAGTGTTAAGTCACCCCCATTTTTTGGATTTTATTTTCTAAAAGTTTTGTTTTTGTTTTTCTCTGGTCTGGCAAGGGGACGCCCATGCCAAATCCGATAGGGCTTCAAAGGTTGATTCACTTCCCTTCTGAATAAGTCCCAAGGATTAGTCGGCTCGGGGCTTGATTCGTTCCGCCGAGGCAACTTGGTTGTTCGGCTTGGGGCCAGATCCGTTCCGCCGAGGCCTCTTAATTAATCGGATCGGGGCTGGATTCGTTCCGCCGATGCCACTTGCTTAATCGACTCGGGGCTAGATTAGTTCCGCCGAGGCCACTTGCTTAATCAGCTCGGGGCTAGATTCATTCCGCCAAGGCCACTTAGTTATTCGGATAAGGGCTGGATACGTTCCGCCGAGGCCATTTTTTGGACTGGGGACGTAACATTTCCCCCAGTGCCAAGTATTTCTCTCATCTCGGGGTCGGGTTACGTCCCACTGAGTCTGTCTTTTGGACTGGGGACATAACATTTCCCTCAGTGCCAAGTTTCTCTCAGCTCGGGGTCAGGCTACGTCCCACTGAGTCTGTCTTTTGGATTGGGGACATAATACTTACCACAGTGCCAATTGTTTCTCTCAGCTCGGGGTCGAGTTACGTCTCACTGAGTCTGTCTTGTTGGACTAGGGATGTAACATTTCCCCCCAGTGCCAAGTGTTTCCCTCAGCTCGGAGGCGGGTTTCGTCTCACCACAACATCATATTCTCGGCACGGGTCGGCCGGGCCGCGAGTGATTGTTTGCAGGGAAGCATTCGGAGCAAGTATGAAATACAAGAAATGGAATAAACACATATATAAATATACTTGTGAAAAGTTATTACAGGGAGAATAAAGTTTGTTCAGAATTACACGAGGCCCCGTTCGGGTTACCCCTTACAGATCATCCCGCGCAGGGGCAGTTGGTTCTTCCTCGATAGGCTCGGGTAGCAGATGGATTGGCTGGAACTTGGGAGGAATGATGGTGGCTTCCATATTGACGGCCTGAGAGGTCCCGACAATTATGGCTTCAGGGGTCGGAGCAAGAGCCTCAGGTCGATTCTCTTCGGGAGCAGGAGCCTCAGGTTGGTCCTCTTCAGGAGCTGGGGGTACCGGGGAAATCGAAATGGGGTCGGGATCCATCACCTCTTCGGGAGAAAGGGGTAGCCATCTTTGAAACTCCTCCTGTGAAATTTCCCCTTTGCAGAAACGATGGCCGCATAGATAGGCCCCATATCTAGGTTGGGAAGTATCATCGGGATGATCTCGGCGCAGTCCCCGACCCTCTCAAGTCTGATTGCGTCCCTTTCGCCGGGGCGCTTTTTATGGGGTCCAGACCATCGAAAAAAGGCTAGCCCACTACCATGTCGACATGGTCCGTACAATGTCTGGTCTATGCGCATGACTAAACAGTGGACGATCGATATGTATTTGAAAATTTTTTATTAAAGATTTATTTTTGATTTACACAAATTTATGTTTTGGGGGGAAATGATTTCAAATGAATTACATTTTGATTTTGATGTATTTCGATATTGTTAATGATATTATACGATATGATATGTTTTCGTCACGACCCTTGTATATGATTTTTTTACAGTTTTATAATTTGAAATGATAAGTTTCTGATATGATGCTTGTATAGGGGTTTGTCCAACTGCAGTGGGCTGACCTGACCCTCTGTCGACAGGGGATCATTTCGTTTATTGTCTGATTTGTGCTTGTGATTTGGGCATTGGGCGCTTGTTTATGTTTTGTCCAGTTGAGTTATGTTGGATGCTCGATATGGATTTACGATAATAGATTTTGAAACTGATTTTATTTACAGTAAAATAGTTTTTCAAATGTATTTTCAAAATGGTTTTTGAAAGAGATCGTTTTACGTTTTCTATTTTGAATGATTACAGAGATTGAAAGATTTCAGACTATCAACATCATAAGAGCATGTAGGATTATATGTCATTTCTGGCTATGACAATGGATGCATTTGTTGATATAAAAGATTATGTTCATTACAAGAGTACGTATGTAAGTTTATGGTCAGTCACAGATCTTTTGGGTATTGTGATGGTTATATGTCCTATATTGTCAGCCATGCATTGTTGTATATGCGGTTGGATATGTACGTGTGTAAATTTTGATATTGATATCGTTTATAAATATGATATGGAATGACATAATGTGAAATGAATGAGTTCCATTTTGTATTGTGGACGAAATAGATAGTATGAAGTTTGTATTAAGTTTTCATTTCGATACTGTATTTGATTGCATGTAAAGAACATGTGCTATGTTCCTTGTTTTGAGTGATGCATATGATTGGTGTATAGAATCCGTGTTCGAATTTCTTTTTCTCTTTATGGATGAGTTTGAAATGGTTTGAGCGTGTTCCTATGAATGAGTGTGAATTGAGATGATAAATTTGATGTGTTTTTGGAATAAAATATTTCTCATCTTCCTTCCTCTTAAGCTCGTCCCGGGCCCGTACTAGTTCTTCATCTTTGGCCCTCAATTTGGACTCAACGCTGCGCACTTCCACCTATAGGATCCTGTTGTCAGCCTGGGCAGCCTCCAAGTCCTTCTTGGCAGCATCAGTGTTTTTCCTCTCTAGAGAGGCAGTGGCCCGGAGAGCTTTATTTGTTGTATGGCCCTCAACGGCAGCCAGCTCCAGATTTTTATGTTTTCTTCTTTGCGGACCAGCTTGGCCTCCATTTCAGTAAGTCGGTTCTGGAGCCTCTAGGCTTAGCCACCCTCGGATAAAAGACTCAGGAAGAGATCCTTGTTCTTGGCCGCCAGATAGGTTGCCTGCCAAGAAGAAACAGAAAATCAGAAATCAAACTAAGTCATGAACTCACAACGGAAATAAGGGAAGTGTGGCTACCTTGGCCATCTAGGAGCACAATAATGTAACAACATCCTCGGAGAAAGATCTTTGTATCTCGGGATCTTTGCCGGAGGGACCGCTTCGGCCAGTTCATTGATTGCCAGCACCAGATGAGAAGTGGCCTCCCTGATGTCCTGACCAAGGTCTTGTTGCCAAGAATCACGGCGCCTTTCTGTTTTTTTGAGGAACCCTTCGGCACTTTTTTCTCCTTCTAAACTGGCTGCCTCTTGCTCAGGACCCGTTTCTCCTCACCTCCCGAGTCAGATCGGCTTCCTCTGCCCCGAACGAACGCCTCCTTTTTTTCTAGGTAGGTTTTGATGGGCTGGCGGGTCGAGCGGAGACTGTTGGCGGTGCCCTGGAAGGGGGAGATATGCTTTGGGTAGCGGACGGGGCTGTCTTCAGTCACCTTTTTTGCCTCGGTTGCTGGCCATTTCCGAGAGGGCCCGGCTCCAACATGGCAGGTTTTCTTTGTGCGCCAGCCAGCTAATCAAGGTATTTCGGCCTCTTCGACATTCCTGTAAAAGGCAATGGGCAGAGAAGTGGTCAGTCCAAAATCTGAATAATTTCAAATCATTATCATGCTAAAAAAACAAAGGGATCGGTCAGAGGGTTAGTAAGAATCTACATATCCTCCCTGAGACCTTCGGAGGAGCAGTCCGAATCAGGCCCGACTCGACAAAGGCCGCATCGTTAACCAATTACTTCCAATGGTCGGCATATCACTGAGCCCAGCGCACCCGCGCCCGGACCTGATGGGAGACATTGGGAGCGTCCCTCAAACAAGCTGGGAAGAGTCAAAAGAGTTAAAATCCTATCATAAAATCAAGAGCAGGAACACTAAGGGTTAGATTCCTAACCTCCCACTCTAAAGATATCTGGTACGGAAACCTCCTCTTCGTATGATCTCAGGACCCGTCCCCAATCTCCTGTGGCCCAGAACCATAAATCTTTGAAGTTTTTGTTGGAGTCGGGCAGCTTGCCGACAATGTTTGACGAATCAGCATAAGCAGAAAGGTAGTACCAACCATGGTGCGTTCATGGGTTGGCCTTCAATCGATACAACCTCTTCACTTCTTCAAGAGAGGGTTCGCCAAGTCCCGCCCGACTCCAAATCACATGTAGCCCGGCCAAAATCCTCTAACTATTCAGGCTCAGTTGACAAGGGGCGATCTCCATCTCGGCCAGCATCCAGGCGAAATAACGTTGATTGGCATCCGGAATCCACATTCAGAGAAAGCCGGGAGAAGAGCCACTGAACCCTCATCGGGTTGACTAGCACGATCCAATGGATAGGGGACTTCAAGGGCAATATCTATCGGAATATCATATCGCTGCCAGAGCAGTGCTAGATTGTCTTCAGTTATTTTGGATGGCCGATCCATGTCTAAAGCCGAGCAGTCAAAATCATCGGGCTCTGGGTCTTCCGAGGAATTCTCTAATGGTAAGTATCTTGTTCAGTTTCAGAAGGGGTGGGGATAGTGTCAAGGTCCTCTATGCTTGGTACCCCCGAGCTCGCGGAGAGCTCTTTAACAGGGGGGTCGAAGGTCTAGCAGAGTTTGCAGAGAAGTCCTGTTGTCAGACATCCCTGACATCCGAGAAATAAAAAAAAGGGGAGGTCAGTCTATAGCTAATTTCTAAAACGGCCAGGGATTTCACAGTTACGCTGGGATTCCGGGAAAACTAAACATGTGGGTTCTAAATTCCCTAACAACATCAATCAAGCCATAAATCTCTCCCTAGCAACATAAAGACAAACACACAAGAAAAAAGCAGGATTCGCAACTCATGAAAAGCAAAGCAGGGAGGTCATTCAGAAGACTTACTTGGTTCTTTTAGAAGGGTTACAGATTGCTCGGTGCGGTCTGGTCATTCTTTGAGTTCACTGAGCACAGTTGGGAAAGAGGAGTTCTCACGGTTGAGGAAATTCGAAGCGTTCGTAAAAGAAGGCAACAATATATTACTCTGTTTTCTTATAATCTGTTCGGTGCATTTGTGGCTGTTGGATCGAACGAGGGCGTCAGATGTACGCCACATGTCGTCTTTTAAAATGATCTTTGAGTTGACGATGGCGGTGGTCGGATTGCTTTTTTTTGGCGGGAGGACGACGGATGGTTGACAAGTGGCAGGCTCCCGTTAAACCCTAGAAGTAATCTGATGGGCATTTAAGAGGATGTGACGGTTGCGTGTCTCGAGGGACGGTTTACAGAATGGCAATAAAGGGATTTTGCTTCTGGTGGAAAAAGAAGTCAGACCGAGCATCTCAATCGTATCGAGGATATGGTGGTGACAGGCCAATAAAATTCTCCTCACAAAGGCTAGTTGTCACTCCATTAGGAGTACTATTCTTTTTATGTAGTTCCCGGCACCAACTTGTATACTCGTTGGAACCAAGAACTAGGGGACATGTGTTGATGTATTTTCAGGCCCTATGATATTTAAGCAGTACGGCAGGGGTAAAAAGGTAATTCCCTTCTCGGTCAAGATCATTAATGCCGACTCGACCACTAAAAGCCAACAGTAAGGGGCCGAGTACTTTATGATCGGTAACCGACCACTCCAGACTGGATGGTCGGGCATTATCAGATCGATAGCAGCATTCTCAATTCAAAAGACCATTGTGACCGACCTCATGAAGACCGAGAGAATATGGCGAGATATGCTCCAGAAGATAAGACATCCTATTTTTACGGATGAGAAGATAAATTATCCTACTTTCATGGGGAAAAATTGATAAGTCAGTGTCCTAATAGGATAAAGGAAGTTTAGGTAGTTTCAATTAAGAATTCTTATGGGAAAAGGAAAACTGTTTCTTTGTTATTATAAATATGAGGGGAAAGCGTGCTTGTAAGGTCACTATTCATGATCTTATGGTGAGACGAAACCCACCTCCGAGCTGAGGGAAACACTTGGCACTGGGGGGAAATGTTACGTCCCCAGTCCAACAAGACAGACTCAGTGGGATGTAACCCGACCCCGAGCTGAGAGAAACACTTGGCACCGAGGGAAATGTTATGTCCCCAGTCCGAAAGATAGACTCAGTAGGACGTAGCCCGACCCCGAGCTTAGAGAAACACTTGGCACTGAGGGAAATGTTATGTCCCCAGTCCAAAAGACAGACTCAGTGGGACGTAACCCGACCCTGAGATGACAGAAATACTTGGCACTGGGGGAAATGTTATGTCCCCAGTCCAAAAAACTGGCATCGGCGAAACAAATCCAGCCCCGAGCCGAATAACCAAATGGCCTCGGCGGAACGAATCCAGCCCCGAGCCGATTAACTAAGAGGCCTCGGTGGAACGGATCCGACCTCGAGCCGAACAACCAAGTTACCTCGGTGGAACGAATCCAGCCCCGAGCCGAATAATCCTTGGGACTTATTCAGAAGGGAAGTGAATCAACCTTTGAAGCCCTATCGGATTTGGCATGGGCGTCCCCTTGCCAGACCAGCGAAAAATAAAAAAAAAACTTTTAGAAAATAAAATCAAAAAACAGGGGTGACTTTAACACTTATCCCAAAGCAACAGCACGGATGCCTCAAACCAGCATCTCGTCCGAGGTCTCCAAAACACAATTTTAAATCTTTCAATTCAGAGTCCCGGCGAACCAGGATTTGGATCAAAGAGCGTTTAGAATGGTAAGGGCACATTCCTCTATACGTCAGGTCATTATGGAGCCTGCGTTTTGTTCGAGGGCTCCTCATTACAACGCTGAAGCAGGCATACGCCACAAGGGTACAATCCCTCCTCGTGCTATACTTCTCACGGATCCGAATGACCAAATAGGTAGGGATCAAAGAGTGTCTAAAACATTAAGGGCACGCTCCTCTTTATGCTCGATAACACTGGAGCAAGCAAACGCCACAAGGGCATAATCCCTCCTCGTGCTATACTTCTCACGGATCCGAATGACCGAATAGGTAGGGATCAAAGAATGTCTGAAACATTAAGGGCATGCTTCTCCTTATGCTCGGTAACACTGGAGCAAGCAAACACCACGAGGGTATAATCCCTCCTCGTGCTATGCTTCTCACGGATCCGAACGACCAAATAGGTAGGGATAAAAGAGTGTCCGAAGCATTAAGGGCATGCTCCTCTTTATGCTCGGTAACACTGGAGCAAGCAAACGCCACGAGGGCATAATCCCTCCTCGTGCTATGCTTCTCACAAATCCGAATGACCGAATAGGTAGGGATCAAAGAGTGTCCGAAACATTAAGGGCACGCTCCTCTTTATGCTCGGTAACACTGGAGCAAGCAAACGCCACGAGGGCATAATCCCTCCTCGTGCTATGCTTCTCACGAATCCGAATAACCGAATATGTAGGGATCAAAGAGTGTCTGAAACATTAAGGGCACGCTCCTTTTTATGCTCGGTAACACTGGAGCAAGCAAACGCCACGAGGGCATAATCCCTCCTCGTGTTATGCTTTTCACGGATCCAAATGACCGAATAGGTTGGGATCAAAGAGTGTCCGAAACATTAAGGGCATGCTCCTCATTATGCTCGGTAACACTAGAGCAAGCGAATTCCACGAGGGTATAATCCATCCTCGTGCTATGCTTCTCACAGATCCGATTGACCAAATAAGTAAGGATCAAATAGTGTCCGAAACATTAAGGGCATGCTCCTCCTTATGCTCGGTAACACTGGAGCAAGCAAACGCCACGAGGGTATAATCCATCATCATGCTATGCTTCTCACGGATCCGCTGGTCAGACAAAACGTATGGGAACACACTCCCTGCAGCCGTATTTCCGCAGCTGGCCAGGCCGGCCATCTTACGGGGGCACTCCCTCCTCGCGATTATCATCTTGAAATATCCCTTATTAATACAAGTCATAGGGTAGTTCTGCTCCAGCTTCGGGGGTTTGACTCTACTAGGAAAGGCTTCACATGCTCCCTTATGCGCTTCATCCCTTGATGCAGTCTTTATCCTAAAAAATGAAATGAGTTAGGTCAGAGCACTTCTACCCGGGGTTTTTATGGTAGCACTTGTGATTGGTATGTCACGCGTTTGGTGCCTTTCCTGATCCCAAATCATCCATTCGCATCGAGTATGTCCCCGGAGTACTGAATATGACTTTTAAGTCTAATTTGAAAAAGCGAGTGAAGATTTTCTTAACTGAAAAAAGAAAATTTTATTCATATTCGGGGACCTACTGCCCTTCCTACAACTCTCCACGGGATATTTTGGGAGAGGGTTTATTTGATCTCCTAACCCCTGTCGGGTTGTTTAAAATAAGAAATAAAGAAAGAAAAACCTATTGGAAGTACTTCCTCAACATCTCGACGTTCCAAGGCTTTTTTAACCGTGTGCCGTCCAGCTGTTCCAAAGTATAGGGACCCGGCCTTACTACTTCCATAATTCTATAGGGCCCCTCCCACTTGGCACCTAGCGAACCTTCCTCTGGCCTTCGAGTGTTCAAGGTGACCCTTCGCAATACCAAGTCACCTGGAAGAAAATCACGGGTCCGAACTTTTTTGTTGTAGAAACGGGCCATTCTTTGTTGATAGACTGTTGTCTTCATAGCCGACTTCTCCTTTTTTTCTTCGATCAGGTCGAGATGACTTTTGATGAGTTCGTCATTCTGTCCATCCTTATAATGCCGGACCCGGTGGGTAGTCATTCCGATCTCTGCTGGAATAACCACTTCTTATTCGTATGATAATGAAAACGGAGTTTCCCTTGTGGAATCCTTATAGGTCGTCCGGTGTGCCCACAACACCTCAGGTAACTCCTCGACCCATAAGCTCTTGCAGGCTCCGAGCTGAGCTTTAAGATCGGATTTGATGGTCTTGTTTGTCGCCTCTACCTGCCCGTAAGACTTGGAATGGGGAGGCGAATCTTAAGGCGATCTGGAGGTCTTCACATAGCTTCCTGAAACCTTTGCTATCGAACTATGGCGTATTTCGCTTGCCCTCGCCCATTCGGCATCGTTCTGATGATATCCAGCCCCCACTGGGCGAACGGCCAAGGTTTGGACAGGGTGGTCAACTGTTCTGCGGGCTGGTGGTGAATATTGGCATTCTTCTGGCATCCCTCACATTTCCGGGCTACCCTCACACCGTCCTGATGCTTGGTCGGCCAGTAGAACCCTTGCCTTAAATCTTTAAAGGCAATTGATTGTCCTCCGGTGTGACTCCCACAGATTCCTGCATGAATTTCCCTGAGCACATAGTCAGCCTCATCTTCTGCTAAACATCTCAGAAGGGGTACCGTATAGCCCCTTCGGTAGAGCACCCCTTCGATCAGGGAGAACTTGATGCTTTTGAATTTCAGTTTTTTGTCTTCCTTTTTATCTGCAGTTGTCTCCCCGGTCTCCAGATATCTCCTGATTGGTTGCATCCATGAAGATTTGCTTTCCATATCCAATACTTCTACCTCGAGCTCTCCTACATTTTTTCTCGGAGGTAGATTAGATGGACTATTCTAGGATTTTCCGACCTGATTGAAGATGCGAGCCGTGCTAAAGATTCTGCCTCACAGTTTTTTTCCCGGCCGATTTGCTCAAAGTGCACATTCCCCATTTTCCCCACCAACCTTTTTACCTCAGCTAAATAGGCTATCATACTCAGCTCCCTGGCTTGGAATTCTCCCTTTAGCTGCTGAACAGCCAGCTGGGAGTCGCTTCTTACAAATATGTCGTGGACGCCTATCACCATGCATAACCTTAAACCGGATAAAATTACCTCATACTCTGCCTCATTCTCAAAGTGAATCTCAAGGCGAACATCACTTTTTCACCTTTACCATTTTTCATTACGATTCCGGCCCCATTACCTTGTGAGCTGGCAGATCCGTCTACTGACATCTCCCATTTGTCTTCCCCCACAGTCAGAATTTGGGGTTATGTGAATTCAGCAACAAAGTCTACCAGAGCCTGCCCTTTTACCGCTGCCATCGGGAGGTAAGAAATGTCGTGTTCACTCAACTCTACCGACCACTTCATTAACATGCCCGAGACTTCTGGTTTTTGCAAAATCTGCCTCAAAGGATAATCGGTATAAACCCCAATAGGATGGGCCTAGAAGTGAGGTCGTAACTTCCGGGCCGCAGTGATTAATGACAAGGCGACCAGCTTATGTGCTGGATATCTGGTCTCAGCATCTAATAAAGCTTTACTAACATAATACACTGGCCTTTGGACTTTATCGGCCTCTTGCACCAATATTGAACTCACTGCATGCTCCGAAACAGCTAAATATAAGTATAAGGTCTCACCTGGGGACGGCTTTGCTAGAAGTGGGGGCTGCGTCATGTATTGTTTTAACTGCTGGAAGGCCTCCTCGCATTCTGGCGTCCAGTTGACTTCCTTTTTTGCCTTCTTGAAGAATTTGAAGAAGGGGTGGCACTTTTCGGTTGCTCCGGAAATAAATCGATTGAGCGCGACCACCCTACCGGTCAGGCTTTGCACTTTTTTTATCGTCTTGGGGGATTTTAAGTCCAGAACGGCTTGGATTTTCTGCGGGTTTGCTTCTATGCCTCGGGAGCTTACCATATAGCCCAAAAACTTTCCCGAGGCCACTCCGAAAGCACATTTCTTTGGGTTGAGCTTTAAATTATGCTTCCTCGGCAATTCAAAGGTTTTCTTCAGATCGGCCACGTGACACCCTAGCTCCTTAGACATTATTTTCATATCATCAACATATACCAGCATCAATGCGTCGATGAGTGGCTTAAAAATCTTGTTCACCAGCCTCTGAAAGGTTGCCCCCGTATTTTTCAATCCGAAGGACATTACTTTGTAACAGTAAAGCCCATGATCGGTAACACATGTTGTTTTCTCCTCGTCCTCAGGATGCATCTTGACCTGGTTATATCCCGAGAAGGCATCCATAAAGCTTAGCAGTCCTGGCAGGCCGTCGAATCCACCAACTGATCTACATTTGGTAGTGGGAAGCTGTCTTTCGGGCACGATTTGTTGAGGTCGGTGAAATCCACGCACATCCTCCGCTTCCATTGGATTTCTTTACTAATACCACATTCGATACCCACTCCGGGTATTTCACTTCTCTGATAAAACCGGCTTTCAACAGTTTTTCTACCTCGGTAGCCATTGCCCTGCATCGTTCCTGGTTAAAGGGTCTTCTTTTTTGCTTGACCGGTTTGTGTGATGGGTTTACTGCCAAACGATGATTGATGAACTTCGGATCAATCCCGGGCATATCGTCGTGCCCCCATGCAAAGATGTCTGGGTACTCCTTTAGACACTTTAGCAGGTCCTGTTTCAGGACCTCGTCTGAGTCTCCCCCTATTTTTACACTCTTCCCATGTCCGAAGAGTTCTATCACTTCTAATTCTTCGACTGCCCCTAGCCGGGCAACTTTCTTTGGCCGAGGACCCGGATCCTTACTTGCTTCTTCCCCGTCTTCATTCCCTTGCCTTTTTCGGGTACCCACTTTAATGCAGAGGGTTTCCCGTGAGAGGGTGGCAAAATAGCTCCGAGCCACCTTCTGACTCCCGCGCACGATTCCAATCCCTTCCCGGGTGGGGAACTTCAACTTTAAGTAATAGCAAGACATTGCAGCCTTTGTCTTCATCATGAAAGGTCGACCAATAATGACTTGGTAACTGCTCATGCAATCCACCACCGTGAAATTTATCATAATCGTCCGAGTCCGGGGACGAGTTCCGATCGTCATTGCCAATTGTATCCTTCCCAATGGGACGACCGTTGAACCCCCGAAGCCGTATAGGGGAGTCCTATCGTCAGTTAGAGTCGCATACTCCACACCAAGGCCGTCCAAAGCCTCATTGGAGATTATGTCCACTGCACTCCTGGGGTCCACTAGGATTTTGTCTACCTCAGAACCGCCGATTGTCGCCTTGATTATTAATGCATCATCGTGGGGGAAACTCACCCCTCGAGCATCCTCATCCGTGAACATTATTGGCACTGTCCGACCACCTTGTATTTATGAGGCCCGTTCTGTTTCTAACACTTCCAACCCTTGAGTTCGACTATAGTTTTTTCTTGATCGGTTAGAGTCCCCAGCCAGTGTCTTTCCTCCTGGAATGGTGTTCACCTGTCGGTAATGCGCTCTCTACCTGGCCGTCATAACTTCATGGTCAATATATTTATTCAAGTACTCGTTCCGCGCCAGGTCTTCCATTTGCTCCCGCAAGTCTTTGCATCCATCTGTCGTATGCCCCCTTCAATTATGATGCATGCAATAGGATTTATTATTCCTCCTGTCTGGCGGGAATCTCCTGAGGTCGGGTTCTATCAAGAGACTTTTCCCTAGATTTCCATGACGATTTGCCCCAGTGGTTTATTCAGAGGAATGTACGCCTCTTCCCCGGCCACATGGTTCACGTGGGTCAAGATTCTCTTTTCCTAGTCATCCCAAGGTACCGGTTTGAATTCTCTTCGCCTCAGAGGTGGTTTTTTGAACTCCTTATCTGGCCTGCGAGGAGCTTCTGCCCTCATCGTCCTCTCTCTGATAGCCGTCCCCCTCCAGGTAATTCTCTCCTCATCTTCCAACAAAACAAACTTCCGGGCTATTTCCAGAGCGGTGGCATAATCCGGTGTACCCTGGATCCTCAGGTGAGTCCATAGCTTTCCGATCTTTAAGGCTCTCTTCAAAATCTCCAAGGCTTCGAGCGACTCATATCCTCTGACCTCGAGCACCATGCTATGGTACCGCTCAATGAAAGCCTTCAAGGGTTCATCGTCCCCTGTTTCATGAGCCTCAATTCCCCAATTGTCTTCTTTGGGATGCATGCCCCCTTGAAGTGTCGAACAAATGACTTCATGAGTTGCGCAAAGCTTCCGATGCTCCCTGGGGCTAGACTTCTGAACCACAGAATGGAAGATCCCTCCAAGGTTATGGGGAATACTTTGCAAACGGCATCCCCTACTACTCCTTGAACCTCCATCAACAGGACAAAACTCTCAATATGGGATTTTGGATCAGTGTGTCCTTTGTAGGGCGTCATGGACGGCATGTTGAACCGTCTTGGGAACTTTACCGACCTTATTTCTTCTATGAAGAGAGATTCAACCTCGCCGTCTCGAGCATCTCCCGTGTCCGTTTTGAGGTTCGCTCCCCACTTGGCCATTTCTTTTCTTAATCAAGATTTTAAACTGCCATCTATGTTACCGTGCCGCCTCCTGCGGCCTTCTTTGCGTCTGTCGCCCCAGGTGCGACGTTCCTCATGGCTTGAGATTTCCCGTCCAGTTTCACCATCCTTCCTATCTCCCCTTCTGGTGTCGCGGGGGCCATCATATGAAGAATCTGGCGACTGTCTCCCCTCTTCTTCTTCCCACGTATCCTCCGTTTGTAAATCTTTTTCTACCACTACGGACCTCATCCTGTAAGGACCCTTCCTCATCGGTTCATCGTCATCACTCACATCTATGACCCTTTTTCCTTCCGCTTTTTCGCCTCTCCTCTGACTGGCTCCGGCTTCAAGTCTCTCATTATTCATCTCTTCCATCCTCTCCAGTCTGTTCATCATGGATTTCAAAAGGATTTGATTTTCCTCCTATCTTTCCTCATATTTTCCTCTATCTTCTCCATCCAATCCGTTGTTGAACTCCCTGAAGACCGGTGATTTCCACCTTCTGCCATTATCTTACTACGCGAGCTGCTTTTTGTTGACTCCCCACAGACGGCGCCAACAAGTCTAATTCTCTTTTGTTCTCTTCTCAACTCTACCTTACAAGCACGATTTCCCCTCATATTTATAATAGCAAATAAACAATTTTCCTTTTCCCATAAGAATTCTTAGTCGAAACTACTTTCACTTCTTTTATCCTATTAGAACACTGATTTATCAGCTTTTCCCCATGAAAGTAGGATAACTTATCTTCTTATCCGTAAAAATAGGATGTCTTATCTTCTGGAGCATATCTCGCCATATTCTTGGTCTTCATGAGGTCGGTCACAATGGTCTTTTGAACTGAGAATGCTTCTATCAATCTGATAATGCCCGACCATCCGGTCTGGAGTGGTCGATTACCGATCATAAAGTGATCGGCCCCTTACTGTTGGCTTTTAGTGGTCGGGTCGGCATTAATGATCTTGACCGAGAAGGGAATTACCTTTTTACCCCTGTCGTACTGCTTAAATACCATAAGGCTTGCAAATACCATCAATAAGTTGTAGAAAAATAGTGAAGAACAAAAAGAAAACTAAAATAAAATTTTTGAAAATAATACAGAACTCCATTCTCTCCTTTTGGTTGGTCCCGACAGCAAGTAGAAAAATCTGCTCACTGCCGCACTTTGTATTCCTTATTAGTGCTTTGTTTTGTTGTGTTTTCGTGCAGAATATTTTGAGAACACAAATGACTATTTTGTGAACATTTTAGGGCTATTTTGGAGTGGTTATTTTGGCCAAAACAGTGGCAGAAAAATCAATACACAACAGTTAGTAAAATAGTGTGCTACGTGCGCGTGTAAGGGGATTTCGGTGTGCAAAACAGTCCAATTTTTGGGCTACTATTTGAGGCTGTTAAAATCATCAAATATTGAAGCAAAACGAGTCTAAGAGGCATAGACATTTTTCGGTAAATAAGAGGAAGAGCGGAAAATTTTTCAAGATCGATCCAGGTGTCTAACACACCCCCGCCGCATGGGAAATCATTTCCTACAACAATGTCAATTCTTGAATTTTGGTGGAGACTGCGGGACAACCCCACCATGCACGATGAGTCTCTTATGCTAGAATGTTTGTGGGCTGGGGAATCCCCGGACATTCAGAGCCTTAAAATAAATTCTCTATGTAAATAAAGTTAGTTTTTTTTTTTGTAAAACAAAATTATCTTGTAAGAAGATGGAGAAAATTAGATGTAGGGTGGGCTTTGACTGTTGTTTAGTTGTTGGAAGGGTAAGCTTGAGTAGTGGAGTTGCTTTGATATGGAATAATGAGACAAATGTTCAGATCATATCCTTCATCACACTCCATATCGACACGCTAATTCAAAAGGAGGATGGGATTAAATAAAGATTTACAAAGGTGTATGGGCAACCAGATACAAACCAACGGAAACACAACTAGTGTTTGCTAAGAAAATTAGCTAGCATGTTTACTCTTTCTTGGCTTTGCGGAGGTGACTTCAATGAAATTTTGGAGATGGATTAAAAGTTATGTTGTAAAGCTAGAAATTCGATGTTGATTTTTGGTTTTAAAGACGCAATAGTGGATACAGTGCTAGAAGATTTGGGGTACGATGATACCCATTCACATGGTCCAACAAAAGGTATAAGTGGCATCAGTGGAAGAGCGTCTGGATAGATTCCTTGTTAATTCAGCTTGGAGATCCATGAATTTGTTGCTAACTTCTCAGTATATTGAATCATGAAGTTCCGACCAATGCCTAGTTTTGGCTGTATCAATAAGAAATAAGGGAGGAATGTTATGCGGAAGAAATAAGGGAGACTTTTCTTCTATGAAGATATGTGGCACCTTTACGCTGAATGTAACTATAGAGAAACATCATTCCTAATATTTTCATGGAACAAATCCATAATGGTCCACTTAGGATCTAACCATACATGTATTACTAGTCCTAAATTTATTCATAAATAAATTGAAATAAATCTAAGTATTTCACAACACAATTGCATACATTACTTCTTATAAA
Source organism: Zanthoxylum bungeanum (assembly GCA_019454045.1). Lineage (NCBI taxonomy): Eukaryota > Viridiplantae > Streptophyta > Magnoliopsida > Sapindales > Rutaceae > Zanthoxylum > Zanthoxylum bungeanum. The sequence continues at coordinate 2,691 of SKCR01001769.1, read as the reverse complement.
GATGTTCTTAATCAAACTTAATTGACTGCCTTTCTCAATGAGTAATTGCCCTATATTTATAGGAGGGGAGTCAAGTTACTATACCATCACATGCATGGCTTCATAGTCATTCACATGCACTTGGAAGCAAGCATTGATTACTATGTAATCACATGCATTTGGATGTTTTGATTACTATTTAACCATATGTATTTGGTAACTTAATGACTTCCTCTAACCCCTCCAAAAATATTACCATCATGGGTGTACCACATGTTCCCAATTAACATTTTCTAAATGTTATTTTCTAACATTTCTAACATCTCCCACTCACACATGATGAGATCAATAATTTTTATTATCACTATAAGAATAATTTATACTTAGCAATTGTATCGTGCGACCAGCATACTTCGAGAGCTCACTTGTTATACATCTATTAGGAATATATAGCTACTTGAATGATAGATAGAACCATAATGGATTAGGCATGCAGTATCCTCAATCATTTATCACATTATATCTATCTCGATCTCTTTTGGAATGTAATATTTATTCAGTATTCACAATCATGTTTTATCACATAGAACAACATAATTGGTCGACCGATGAATACAAGCTAATGCGATATTACTCATATAATAATCTTTCTATTTTCTCGACTCCCTCAACCTAGACTCAATTTTTTTTCCAGAGATGTTCTTTTGGATCGAATCTCTCATGATCCTTCAGTAACACTCCAAGGTAATGATCATCAATTCTAAGTTTTGAGAAGCAGACAAGAGTCTAAAGGGTATAACGGGTTTCATCGTAATCGACACCATGTTGATGACGATACCCTTTCGCCACAAGCCTAGCATTGTACGTTTGTATGTTACCATCCATGTATGTCTTCCTTGAAGACTCATATAGTACCAATAGGCATAATGCCTTTCGGTACAACAACCAGTTTCCAAACTTGGTTGGTATACATGGAATCCATATCGGACATCATAGAATTATGCCATAATAGGGAGTCGATATCTTGTATCATTTCCTCATACGTAGCCAGCTCGTATTCCTCAATAAGATTGACATCTTCATGAGGTGAGATCAGAAACCCATACCTCACAGGTTGTTTTCTGACTCTCTCTGACTTACGCGGTTCTTGTGTATTCGTAGATTGTGGTACAGTTTCATCCCTGATGAACTGTTTGTGTTCCATTAAGGAATCGGTGCCTTGAATAGTATTACTCCGATTTTCATTGAGTTTTACTTTCCTCCCACTTACCACTGCATATAGGTATTCCTTTAGGAAAACCGCATGGAGAGCAACAATTACATTGTTCTCATGTGAGTTGTATAAGTACTATACTTTGGTTTCCCTAGGATAACCAATTATAAATTAGGCATTTATCCGATTTGGGTTCTAGTTTGGTATCATCCAAACATATGCCCAGCATTCCTAAATGTTCAGGAATGAGAAAACCCGGTTTCTTTCCTGTTCATATCTAATATGAAGTCGATCCAACAGATTTTTATGGAACCTTATTCAAAATAAGTATTGCACTGTTTAAATGTGTATCCCTAGAAGGAAAATGGTAGCTCAGAGCGACTCATCATTAACCTTACTATGTCCAACAAAGTTCGGTTTCTCTATTCGGACACATAATCAAATTGAGATATTCCGTGAGTAGTCCATTACAAAAGAATACTATACTCTTTCAAATATTCGAGAAACTTATTGCTTAAGTATTTTCCATCACAGTCAAATCGTGATGTTTTAATACTCTTGCCGATCTGTTTTTATACTTCGTGTCGAAACTCTTTGAATTACTCAAAAGTTTCTGACTTGTGTTTCATAAGATACACATAACTGTAACGCGATGCTACATCCGTAAAGGTTACAAAGTATTCATATCAACCTCTAGCCTAGCTAAACATGGGCCCACTTACGTCACTATGAACGTGGGCTAACAGATCGGTGGCACTTGCACTTTTACCAAGAAAAAGGTGTTTTAGGCACTTTGCCTAATAAATTAGATTGGTAGACAGTATTTGATTAGAATCAAATCCGTCCTAGTACCCACTCTTCGAAAATGTGGATATACGAGTCTTGTTAATGTATCACAAACACCAATGCCACAAATAAGTCTCATATGATTAATTCAGTTTGAGCTATTTGTTTGTCATGTTTATATGTTTGAGATTCATTTATATTCAAAATATAAATACTGTTATTCACATCTAATGTGTTTATCTTGTTAGACATTATGACCCATAGCGTCACTGTTTTGTAAATGATATTGTATTATTGTACAAAATTAACTATGTGATAATGAAATTGCCTTTTGCCGTTTTGTAAAATTATTTACTTTGATATATTAATGGCAAAAGTCCGTATGATTAGTTCCGTATTGAGATGATATGAGACAGTATCAATATAAAAGGTTTAATCATTAAATATCCCTAGTCGGAGTATTATCGAGATCGGACATCGATAATGCGGAATAGACTAGTATTGCATTTGTGCATGTTGTGAGGGCACAACGGCATAGTTCTCATATATTTAAGTATTGGATACTTATGCAAGTGCGATAGGAGGTTGTGTTTTACCGATGGTACGGAAAACAGCTTCGCTCTGGATAGACCCCGCGGAATCTCATTGGTAGTATGTATGCGTGTCTATGGGAGGCCGCATCAGGGTAGGTGTATATGGTCTTAACCTGAGAC
>SKCR01001768.1:0-27834 GCA_019454045.1 Zanthoxylum bungeanum | reverse complement strand
CTAGAATAAACCAACAATAGCATGCTCACTTTAATGCCTAACTGCATCCCTAAGCGTCCTTTTGCATTATGTACTTAGTTGACCCTTTTATTTGTGCATGGACATGTAATGGCTATTTGTTTATGATATGTCTATGAAATCACATGTCACCATCATTTGATTCGCCTTTATGTGTGCTTGTGTGGTTAGTATGTGCTTGCGTTTCCATGAATATAACATGCCAATGAAATTGTCTGTTTGTTGATTTAATGTACTTCTAAGCATGCAATCTTATATGTGAAATACATGTATATTTAGGTGCATATTTTATTTTATAAATGTGAATTTAGAAGCATGATACCCTTAGAAATAAGTGTTACTTCAGCTTGTTTAAAATTATTATATAAATCCTTTCATTACAAGTGACATGAGTAAGGGACCATTCCGAACCCAACGGTTTGGTCTTCCCTTGCGAGGGGTGAGTGCGGCCTTAAATCTCATTTTCCCGGTTCACACCGGGTGGCGACTCCATTATTCTCTGGTTTAGTCCCCCGTGGCTACTCCGTACTCCCGACTAGGCCGCGAGCCTAGGAACTACGTCGCCCAGTTTCTGTGTTCCCACAGTCTGGCGACTCCACTGGGGATAGAGAATCGGCCCCGAATATTGTCTTGTAATGATTGGATTTATGTTTTAATTGACCGTGTCTATAGTGGATAAAGTGAGGGTTTAATCAAAGGCATTTTTAGGCTACGTAATGGTTTGGTGTCTTCCTTCATTCACTACCTTTCTAGAAGGAAAAGCTGTGAAGGCACCTATATAGCCATCTACTCGTAGCCTATTGTGATGGACTAATTTGGATGACTCGTTGTTTATTCCTGACAACAAGCGATAAGAGCCTAAGAGGCTTGGGTATTTAAGTGAGCCTCGCTCCACCTTCCCTCTGGGGGATCTACAACGGGAAATCCATTTGACAGTCCGTCACACACCATAGCTCATTGGCACGTACCTTAGTGTATAAAAAAGGGTGCGCTCACTTGGTTGCTCGAACCCTTGAGTGGGGAGACCTAGTTGTGGGCCATCCTTCGCCAGTGAGAGCCTTTGTCCATACTCTTGCAAATCCACCCATAGACTGATTTGTATGGTTAAAGTAAGCAATTACTTGAGTATGTGCTTGTGGACCATCCTCATTTGGATGCAGTTGGACTATTGTCAGAAATGCGGGCTTGCTGGGCCATTTAAACTGGGGCAAGTTCGTACCGTATGACTATTAAGCCCAAAGCTTCTGAAATGTTGATGGGCCATTATGTAAAAATTGTTATGTTATGTTTGCATTATCTCTCTTTTATGCTTGTGTTTGGGAACATCATCGTTTGGATTCATTTGGACTATTTGTCATAAGATATGGGCTTGTTGGGCCATTTAAACTGGGACAAGAACGTATTTTATGACAATTGGGCCGAAGGCTTCTAAGTGTTGATGAGCCACCTTGTGCTTGTGTTCGGAATGTTGCCATTTGGATTTAGTTGGGCTCCTTGCCATGAGACGTGAACTTGTTGGGCCATTTAAACTGGGATGAGTTCACTCTATAACAATTAGCCCGAAAGCTTCTAAAATGATAACAGGCCGATTTGTGTGAAAATTTTAATTGATTTAGTATGTTATATATGTTACATGCATCTCACGCACCTCTTGCATTTATACATCATGCTAACCCTTGTGTTCTAAAAGCCATCATAGACTCCCGTTGGGTTAGGGAAGAGGGAAGACTCACCAAAAGACCGGTAACAGACATGAGTACATCCGATAATGAGGTATCCCGGATAGATCAATTGGAAAATGGTTTGGCCAAGATTACCGAACAGTTGCAAGCCTTGACTGTTGCCATGATAAATATGGCTGTGCCCCGTGCTGGGGGAAACTCTGAGAATGCAAGGCGTGAGGAGCCTCCGAATGGGTTAGGGGATGATGTCCCCACTTTTGATGATGACATGGCAGAATATGCAACAGGCAGAGTGATTGGGTCTCAGGCGGAATTTCAGAAGCTTCGGGATCAGGTTGAAACAGTTACCCGTAAAATGAGGGGTAAAAATGAAGAGTTGTTAGATTATGAGGCAATGACGTTCGGAGAACAGCTGCCAGCTCAGTTTAAAATGCCGGACATGGCCAAGTTTAATGGGAATGGAGACCCGAGAGTCCATCTACAGCAATATGTCTCAGTCATGAGCTCAGTGGGCCTATCACAGCGCCAAGTCCAAAAGATGTTTGGGATGTCACTCGAGGGGGCACCTGTGGTTTGGTATCATAGCCTTGAAAAGAAGGTTAAGGAAGATTGGAAGGAACTAGCTGATGCTTTTCTGAAGCAGTATGTTACAGACTTGGAGATTGACTTGTCACTCCGTGATTTGGAGAACACTAAGCAGAGGCCGGAAGAAAGCTTCAAGGAGTATGTAGACCGCTGGAGAAGCCAGCTTCTGAAAATGCAGACTCGGCCTCTGAGAAATACCAAATCAAAATGATCATCAAGGGCACCAAGCCCTCTATTTATAGTAAGCTGAGGAGGATGACTTCGATGATTTCTGATTTTCGGCAGTTGAGGGAAACTGTCATGGATATGAGGAAGAGGAGGCTGAAAACAGAAAGTCTTATGGCCAGAATAGGCGGACTTTTGGGGGGTATTCTGAGACTAAGCCCGCTACTGTCGAGGTTGCTGCCATCAGGAACAGGCAATTCTCCAACCTTGGTAGACCTTTGTCGGAGGTATTTGAAAAGTTACAGGGACAAGGAATCTTGAAACCCTTAGAAGGCAAGTCACTTCCGCACCCCCCCCACCACACATAAATGTGAACCTTTATTGTCACTTCCACCAGCTACATGGCCATGACACCGACAACTGCACCCGCCTCAGGCATGAAATTCAAGATCTCATAGATTCCCATAAAATACCCAACCCATGAAAAGAAACCCTCAACCACCAAGCTTCTTACATGGATGACAGTGAAGAACCATAGGCCGAGGAAAAAGGTAGTGCTGCGGATGATGGAGATGTTCCTCCTAGTCTATTTGATACATTTTTTTAAAAAAAGACATTGATTTTGTTACTTGTTCGAACTATTTTCCTCAACGATAATAAAGACGTTCATTTCGCTGAAACTCTTCTGCAATATAAGTATATTTGAGAAAAGTATTCAACCTTGGTACTATGGAATCCAGTGATGGACACAGGGAACCTTCGAAATAAGCAAACATAAAAGATAAGATAGAAATTCAGAAATTCGGAAATAGAGGCAGTGAAAATGTCAGACTTGGAAGGGAATTAGTTCACCGAGCCGATCAATGTAGACAGATTGAAGCAGTAGCTTACCTGAAGAAAAGAAGACTAAGCAGTCATCAAGAAAATTGACGGAAGACCTAACCCGACGGGATAAGAACATTCATACATGCATACACGTAACACATTTTGCATCCTTTCGTGTTTGCTTTGTTTTGTATTCACAGGTTTTGAAGAAAAAAAAAGTGGCAAAGACAAGCCAAACAGAAGCAGTAACAGTACAATGTCAGCAGTCTTCAGGAATGAATCACATGGGTGAGGCCCATATCAGCAGTATCAGTCTGGGGGAGAGGCCCATATCGGTAGCAATTAGGGCCGAGGCCCATTTCATTATCAGCATTGACCGGGTATGGCATTCTGGGGCCAAGGCCCACTTCAGTATCAGCATTGCCGGGTATGGCATTCTGGGGGCGAGGCCCATACTACATCAGATCAGCATTGCCGGGTATGGCATTCTGGGGGTGAGGCCTGCATCACATCAGATCAGTTCCGCCGAGAATGGCACTCCGAGAATGGAGATATAGTCCGGGAATGGACAGCTCGAGAATGAGCACGCCGAGAATGGCACTCCGAGAATGGAGATATAGTCCGGGAATGGACAGCTTGAGAATGAGCACGCCGAGAATGGCACTCCGATAATGGAAGTACAGTTCATGAATGAACAAGCCGGGAATGGCACTCCAAGAATGGAAGCACAGTTCGAGAATGAAAACCTCACAGTAAAGGTTCGGGAATGGACCACCTCATAGTAACGGTTCGGGAATGGACCAACTCACAGTAACGGTTCCGGAATGGACCACCTTACAGTAACAGTTCAGGAATGGACATCTCACGGTAATAGTTCGGGAATGAACACCTAACAGTAACGGTTCGGGAATGGACCAACTCACAGTTTCGGTTCGGGAATGGACCAACTCACAGTAACGGTTCGGGAATGGACCAACTCACAGTAATGGTTCGGGAATGGACACATCACGGTAACAGTTCGGGAATGGACACCTCACGGTAACAGTTCGGGAATGAACACCTCACAGTAACGGTTCGGGAATGGACCAACTCACAGTAACGGTTCGAGAATGGACCACCTTACAGTAATGGTTCGGGAATGGACCACATCACAACACGGTTCGGGAATGAACCAGGGGTCGCAGCACCTCACCACCCAAATCAACTCAAACACGTGGAAAGTCAAGTGGTAGTTGGCTAGCCAGGTAAGTAAAAATGCATTGCATAGACTTTGATAGGATTGTCACTGTCACACACTGCACAAGTCCCATCAAAGTGGGGGCGACTGTAGGCATTGTATTTTTGCATGTGAAACCCGATGATGAGCCTCATTTTGAGGCACTATCTTTTAAGTCGCGGAAATCGCGGGAAACGGACGTCGGAAGGGAAGAGTCAAGAATTGACGGTTTTGTCGGATTTAGTTCACGTGTTTAGCTTCGGGTTCGCTGTTGGATCTCCGTTTTAAAACTTAACCTTAGCCCAAGCCCATTAAATCACATCCAATAATATTTAAAATATATGTCACAAATTAAATACAAATTAAATTAAATTGAATTAAAACCAATTAAAATCCATTGAAACCAATTAAACTAAAATCAAATTAAATTAAATAATTAATTAAGTCATATACCAAATTAAATAAAACAAATAAAATCTAAATAATCACCTACCAAAATAATAAAAATACTTACCCAAATTAAAGAATTGCATGCCTAATTAAAATCAATCAACAATTATTATTCCTAATTAAAAATATATTATTCCTAACTTAAAATATTGTATGCCTAATCAACACAAACTAAATATACTACATTCCTAATTAGCCTAAATTGTCCCCCAATCAAATATATATTTTCCTTTTGTGACACTAATTAGATATTACAAATCCCTATCCATGCAAACCCTAATTGACAACTATAAAACACACACTAAACTAAACCCTAAGGGAGAACTCTCACTCACGGCTCATTCAAAAACAAGACAAAAGTTGCAACCTTAATTCACAACACACGGTCAGCCAACAGATCAGACCTTCCACTGATCAAACATCAATAAACGAAGCATCAACCACTCAACTATCCTATATACGCACAGCTCTCCTTCACTCGGTCCAAAACTATTTTTACATCTATCTCTCCCACTCATCACATGCGCTGATCAACCCCAAAGCAACACAGCCCAGCCTTTACTCATGTACACAAACTCTTCACGCACAGTATCACAGCCCCTCACAGCCGCACCTTCATCACACCATAACTACCCCATAACCCTTTAACGCACACAAACTGCTTCATCACACCATTGCCCCCTTCAAACACGCCTAAAAACCCCCTCAACACTCAACAACCTCACGCCTAACCATCCTCCATTAACCCATGTTACTGCCCCTGAAACCAGCCAATCTTAACGCCTGAAACCAGCCCTTTTACACCCCTGAAATTGCACCAAATCAGCCCCTTATCCCTCACCAAAACAGCCAGCAAACTGCTCAAAACAGTGACCAGAAACTGCTCCCGAAACCCTTCCAAAACAGCAGCCCCTCAACTTCAAAAATCAATCTGTCCCCAAATAGCCCCCTATACCGAGAAGAAACCAGCCCCTAAACCGACACAGAACCAGTGAACAAATCACCCCAAAACAGTGAGTAAACCAGTCCCCGAAAATACCCAAAACAGTGGCAAAACGGGACGAAAACAGCAGCCCCTAGCCTCCAAAAATCGCCAAAACAGTGAACAAACGAGACCTGAAACAGTAAGCAGAAACCGCGAGGAAACAGCAGCAAAACGGAGTGAAAACAGCGGGGAAAACAGTGGAACAACAAGTTAAGACGCTAAACAAGTGAACCAGAAAAGTTGCGGAGTGATAGCCCTTCCGACGGTTGTAAACGCGAGTCCGGAAAACAACTTAAAAGGTTAGACCTGAGGGTACCTTTCACACCTTTTTTGTTATTTGATTTTTATTGATTCTTTTAATTGTGTTTTAATCATTTATTGAATATTGCTTGCATGTGATGTGTGTTGTGGCCATTGATTGAAACGAAAAATACGTCGTCTCTCGTGGTATATAGGATGGAAACCCAGACGTAAATTCCGTAGCCGATTCCGAATGGACGGTAGTGCGGTCTGTACTTGGGATACAACTCCACGTACCACTTGAGTAAATGGTGTATATTTCGCTTTATGTTATTTTGATTATTCGCACTTTATTATTCCGTCTTTTAATTTCCGCATGTTATTTTTGTATGCATGATGCGATCGAGCGCATGGGCTTAGTGAGTTAGTCCAAAGGTCCCCTCCTTGAGAGACGAAGAGCCTAAAAGGCCACCTTTGTGACACTACTTCGCCGCGCCGGACGAAGTGTGTTTGGGTTGAATGTACGTTCAATCGGGCATACGTAGTCCTGCACTTTTATTGTCTTTATTTCATGTATTGTGATGTGACGCGCATGGGCTTAGTATGTTGGTCTAAAGGTCCTCTCTTTGAGAGACAAAGAGCCCCAAAAGGCCACCTTTATGGCAGTACTTCGCCGCGCCCCTTTATTTTGTTGTTTAGTATGACATCTTCTTACATGACCATGCATCATATCACATTGCGCATGGGCTTAGTATGTTGGTCTAAAGGTCCTCTCTTTGAGAGACAAAGAACCCCAAAAGGCCACCTTTACGGCAATACTTTGCCGCGCCTCTTTTATTTAGTTATTCGCTTCATAACGTCTTTTTGAAAATTCATACATCGTATTGCATTGCGCATGGGCTTATCAAGTGAGATTAAGGGTCCTCCACTTTGAGGGGTGAAAATGCTTGAAAGCTACCTTTGCTACAATGATTTGCCGCGCCCCTTAATATGTTGTTATGTACGAGAAGTCATATATTCATATGTTCATGTATGTGTCATGTTGTTTACTGCATTTTGGAGGTCACTGCTATAACCTCGTTCGAACGCGTTCCGAAACGCCGCACGAACGCATGTTTTCTGTCTGATCCCGTTCGAACGCGTTATCAAACGCTATACGAATGCGATCCTTCTGTTTACCGTTCGAACGCGTTTACGAACGCTATACGAATGCGAATACACTGAATTGAGTCATTTTCATCATATGTGCGTCTGTGTCTATATCTATCTTCTTTTGCACCACGTCATAGCATGCTCACTTTAATGCCTAACTGCATCCCTAAGCGTCTTTTTGCATTATGTACTTAGTTGACCCTTTTATTTGTGCATGGACATGTAATGGCTATTTGTTTATGATATGTCTATGAAATCACATGTTCACCATCATTTGATTCGCCTTTATGTGTGCTTGTGTGGTTAGTATGTGCTTGCGTTTCCATGAATACAACATGCCAATGAAATTGTCTGTTTGTTGATTTAATGTACTTCTAAGCATGCAATCTTATATGTGAAATACATGTATATTTAGGTGCATATTTTATTTTATAAATGTGAATTTAGAAGCATGATACCCTTAGAAATAAGTGTTACTTCAGCTTGTTTAAATTATTATATAAATCCTTTCATTACAAGTGACATGAGTAAGGGACCATTCCGAACCCAACGGTTTGAGGTCTTCCCTTGCGAGGGGTGAGTGCGGCCTTAAATCTCATTTTCCCGGTTCACACCGGGTGGCGACTCCATTATTCTCCGGTTTAGTCCCCCGTGGCTACTCCGTACTCCCGACTAGGCCGCGAGCCTAGGAGCTGCGTCGCCCAGTTTCTGTGTTCCCACACTACCATTTCCTTAAACGGATACGCATTAAACAGTGCAAAACTTATTTGAATAAGGTTCAATAAAATCTGTTTGACATAGTTCATATTAGATATAAACATGAAAGAAACCGGGTTTTCTCATTCCTGAATATTTGGGTATGCTAGGCATATGTTTGGATGATATCAAACTAGAACCCAAATTGGATAAGTGCCTAAGTTGTAGGTTATCCTAAGGAAACCAAAGTATAGTATTTATACAACTCACTAGAGAACAATGTAATTGTTGCTCGCCATGTGGGTTTCCTAAGAGGAATACCTATATGCAGTGGTAAGTGGAAGGAAAGTAAAACTCGATGAAAATCGGAGTAATACTGTTCCAGGCACCGAGTCCTTAATGGAACACAAATAGTTCATCAAGGATGAAACTATACCAATAATCTTCGAATACAAAAGAACCACGATAGTCGGACAGAGTCAGAAAACAACCTGGGAGGTATGGGTTTCTGATCTCACCTCATAAAGATGTCAATCTTATTGAGGAACACGAGCTGACTTCGTATGAGGAAATGATACAAGGTATAGACTCCCAATTATGGCAAAGTGCCATGAAATCCGAAATGGATTCCATGTATACCAATTGTTATATCGGAAGGCATTATGCCTATTGGTACTATATCAGTCTTCAAGGAAGACAAACATGGAAGGCAACATACCAACGTATTAAGCTGGGCTTGTAGCGAAAAGGTAATGTTATCAACATTGTGCCGATTACAACGAAACCTTTTACCCGTTTCCATTGCTCAATCCTTTTGGATAATGCTTGCTGATGCTGCATGTTTCATTTATGAATATGGCAACAGGAACGTCAAAATCGCTTTCCTTAAAAGGAAACCTTTTGGAGGATGTTTACAACATCCTGACGGTTTTTTTGTACCATAACGAGCAAACAAGGTTTGCAAGTTAATTCAATCCATGGATGGATTAAAACAAGCATAGCGTTCTTGGAACAATCGTTTTGATGTAATCATAATGGTATATGATTTAATTCAAAACGAAAATGATTCTTGTGTATATAAGGAGGTTAGTGGGAGCGCACTGACAGTGATGTCCTAAATAATGATGATATGTCATTTCTTGAAATGATATTCCCATAATACAATCGGTGAAAGCTTGGCTTTCATGAATAATTCTCCGTAGAATTCTTGGGAGAAACAACTTTTATTCTAGGAATAAAGATCCACTGGGATAGATTTAAAGTTGTTAATACTCTCCGAGAACTCGTACATTGAAAAATGTACGCGACCTGGTGTCTCATATACTTTGAACATATGGAGTCACAATCGGGCCAATCCAAGTGATAGTCACTGGATTGATGTTAAGAACATCCTTAAGTATCTTAGATGAACTAAGGATACTTTCTTATACTATGGAGAATGAGAACTTGAAGTGACTGGGTTCACCGTTGCAAGTTTCCTAACCGATAAAAATGACTATAAGTCGTAAGAACGGTACTATAAAGTTTGAATAACAAAACAGTGAGCTGGAAATCTTCCAAGCAAGATACTATTACCGAATAAACAAAAAAAGTGGATTATTGCTGCAGCTGAGGTAGCAATAGAGGCCTTCCAGATTAACAATAATCCTAATCAGATTAGGAGTAGTTCTGTTAGCAGCTGAGCTAGGCTACAGCACAGGCTAAAGAATTAATGGTCTCATCAACGATCCAGATATATACTTCAAATATTCATCTGATTCGTTCGGATCATACATCGTGGCGATATGATGGTCGAATAAATCGCATCAGATGATAACATTGCAAATCCCCTAATGAAAGCCTTTCCTCAGCAGAAATTTGAGCGAACCGTACATAGTTTGGGTGTAGGACACTTGAGTGATTGGCTATAGGCCAAGTGGGAGATTGTTGGACGATTATGACCCATAGCATCACTATTTGTACAGAACATGGTGTTGTTGTACAAATTAACTATGTGACAAATGAAATTGCTCTTTTATCATTTGTAATTAGATTACCAAGATATATAAATGATAAAAGGTCCTTATGATTAGTTCCAGATTGAGATGAAATGAGACAGTATCAATCCACGAAGGTTTAATCATTAAATATCCCTAGGCGTAGGATTATCGAGATTGGACATCGATAATGCGAAATAGACTAGTATTGCACTTGTGCGAGTTGTGGGAGCATAACGGTATAGCTCTTATATATTTGGGTATAGGATACTCATGCAAATGTAATAGGAGGTTGTGTTTACCGATGGTACGGAAACAGCTTCACTCTGGATAGACCCCTCGAAATTCCATGGGTAGTATGACTATGTGTCTATGGAAGTCTGAATCAGGGTAGGTGTATTAGGTCTTAACCTGAGACTTACACCGCTAATACTTACGACAATCAATATACTTTGGTTTTGGTTGTCCAAGGATTTAACAGGTTCTGTGTACGCCTCTTCTGGGTATATTGAGAATCGTAGTGTATTGGGTGTGATGTCGAGATGGAAGTATCACTCCAGTCATAGTGGAGATGATGATCACGTAGGATACGAAACTAGTTCTCTTATATGCTGCAGCTATCGGGATATTATGACTAGGTCATGTCTATCCGATTATAGAGACTAGTTACCAGAGATCCGATATGTGCTTCGTACGGGGCAGACACGATTCCAGCCCCAGGCCTTGCACGTGACATCCGATACTGGATCGAAATACGCAATACTACGTATACTACGTCTGATATAGATCACATATTCCAGTAAGAATATTTCTGGAGAATTGGGTAGGCACGGTGCTTTGCTAGAAGCCAACCATGTCTTGTAAATCGGTAAAAACGTAGTACTAGGTACGTAAGTGTTCGGATAGTCCGACGACCGGATTTACTGCCAACATATCCGGGGATCTCATGGGTCGTTTCCCGAAGATTCACCGATGTCGTATGACTCGCACTTTATTAATCTGGGATTAATTATAAGAGAGAAAATTAATCTGGGATTAATTACGGAAATATTTTATCTGGGATAAAATATTATTTAAAGAGAGAGAACGATTAATTTGGAATTAATCGATAAAATAATATATTCGATATATTATACGAAATTGGATTTCGACCTCGGAATTGAATTAGAATTTCATTCGGGCGAATGAGTTAATTTAGAATTAATTCGCTAGCGATGTGAATAGTAATTTTGCTAGGCAAAATTATTTAATTGAATTTGATTTAATTACGTCGCAACGGAAAATTCGTTAATTCGAAATTAGCGAACCCGAGCCCGGGAGTGTTTGCGGGCGCACTCGCATTTCGAATTCAAGTACGGCCCACAAGTCACATCAAACGTCAAATCATTAGTCACTTTGATTGATGTGATGTCTAGTCACTTTGAGTGATTAACAACATGTCACTTTTGATGTGAATAGTGATGGAGGTGGTTGTAGGATTTAATGCCTTTGACTTTTGGAAATTTGTAAATTTTTTTTTGGTATTTGATTTTTGGAAAATCAAAACCATATACACAACACAAATTCTCTCTCTCTCTTTATCACTCACACGGTTTTGGAGCCAAATTTTCTTCCTCTCCCTCTCGGCTTTGGAAGCCAAATTTTCTTCTCCATTTTCTTGCTAGGCCGAGAACAAGAAGAAACTCAAGGAAAGATTGTGGCAATTTTTCCAATGCTAGCACATGAAGGGTCATCCTAAGGTGATAGAGAAACCAACTTGTGAGCTTGGAACCACCAAATGAAGCTTGGAGCTTGGAGCATCCATGAAGGAGATAACCGAAATATTGGAGGACAAAATTAACCCAATGCCGAGAGCTTCAAGGGAGCAAAATAGGGCATGAGTTCATCGCATCGCATAACCGATCAATGTAATTATGATTCCGCCATTCTTCATTGTTGTATTCGCACATGTGTTTCTTGCTTGAAATCGATCTTGGGACTTAATAGAAACCCAACACCCAGATCCTTCATGGGAATTTTATTGAAAGCCAAGCTTTCACCGATTGTAGCATGAGAATGTCATTGCCAATAAGTAATACATGATCAACGTAAAGGACAATGGATGTCAGTGCGCTCCCACTAACCTTCTTATATACACAAGGATCATCCTCATTTTGAACGAAACCATATTATTTTATGATCTCATCAAAATGTTGGTTCCAAAAACGCGATGCTTGCTTCAATCCATAAATGGTTCGATTTAACTTGAAAACCTTGTCTGCATGTTTTGGTACGACAACACCGTCAAGCTATTACATATAAACATCCTCCAAAAGGTTTCCGTTAAGGAAATCGGTTTTGACGTCCATCTGCCATATCTCGTAATCCAAATATGCATCAATAGCAAGCATTATCCTAATGGATTTAATCTTGGCAACAGGTGAAAAAGTTTCATCGTAATCGACACCATGTCGTTGACGATACCTATTCCCTACAAGCCTAGCTTTGTACATTTGTATGTTTCCATCCATGTCAGTCTTCTTCTTGAAGACCCATTTGCAACCAATAGGCTTTACGCCTTCTGGTGCATCAGCCAGTGTCCAAACTTGGTTGGTGTACATGGAATCCATTTCAAACTTCATGGCATCTTTCCATAAACCGGAGTTGATACCTTGTATTGCTTCCTCATACGTAGTCGGTTCGTCTTCCTCAATAAGATTAATATCCACATGAGGTGAGATCAGAAACCCATACCTCTCAGGTTGTTTTCTGACTCTATCCGATCTACGTGGTTCTTGTGTATTCGAAGATTATGGTACAGTCTCATCCCTGATGAACTGTTCATTTTCCGTTAAGGATTCTGTGCCAGGAACAGTATCACTATGACTTTCATCGAGTTCTACTTTCATCCTACTAACCACTGCATTTAGGAATTCATTCTGAAGGAAAACCGTAAGTATAGCAACAAATAATTTGTTCTCTTGTGGGTTGTAGAAGTAATATCCTTTGGTTTCCCTACGATAACCTATAAATAGACACTTATCTGATTTGGGTTCAAGTTTGGTACCATCCAAACGTTTAACGTATGCCCAGCAACACCAAATCTTCAGGAATGAGAAACCCAGTTTCTTTCCTGTCCATATTTCATACGGAGTCTGTTGAACAGTCTTAGACAGAACCTTATTCAAAATAAGTATTGCACTGTTCAATGCATATCCCCAAAAGGAAGTAGGTAGCTCTGTGAGACTCATCTTTGACCTTACCATGTTTAACAAAGTTCGGTTTCTCCGTTGGGACACACCGTTTAATTGCGGTGTTCCGGGAGGAGTCCACTGTGAAAGAATACCATACTCTTTCAAGTAATCAAGAAACTCATTGCTTAAGTATTCTCCACCACGGTCCGACCGTAATGTTTTAATACTTTTTCCGGTCTGTTTTTCTACTTCATGTCGAAACTCTTTGAATTTCTCAAAGATTTCCAACTTGTGTCTCATAAGATACACATAACCATAAAACGATGCATCATCCGTAAAGGTTACGAAATATTCATATCCACCTCTAGTGACCCCGTTTGATTTCCTTCATATGCGCCTTGTACTCACGGCAGTCACGCTTCTAGTGACCCCGTTTGCCACACTGCAGGCATACATCTTGGGATTTGTCCTTTGCCTTCCCAGAAGACTTTGACGATTTGGCCTTACCCTTCTTCTTCTTCTTCTTTACACCTCTAGTTGTCTTGGGCCAAGCCCTCGGAGACTGAGATGTTGAAGCGAAGTGCGCCTCACATTTTTTTCCCTTTAATAGCTATTTTTCTGCTTCACACAGCATTTCCATCAACTCTCCAAGAGTATGGTCTTGGTTCGTCATATTGTAGTTCATGATGTGTTGGAGTTTCTACGGTCGCGAGGATCGATTATTAAGCAAGAAACAATATGTGAATACGTCAATGAGTTGCGGAATACTCACAATGATCGGTTGAGCGATGCGTCGAAGAACAAAACTTCAAGCTTTTCCCTCCTCCAAGGCTCGGTTGTGGACTGTTTTGGTCTTCAAAAAATCGGCCATGGACTCCGTTAAAGCTCCAAGCTTCAAGCTTTGTTTGATGATTCCATGCTCATGAAATTAGTTCCCTATCACCTTAGGATAACTCTTTGTGTGCTAGCACTCTGATTTTTTTTTGCCACAAAAAATCATAACTTGCTTCTCCTTAGCTCACGGTTTTTGCCCAGAAAAACAGAAGAATAACTGCCCTTGGGCGTGAGAGAGGAAGAGAAAATTGAGAGAGAAAAGTGTTGGTGGTTGTTGTCAAAAAATTGGTAATTGATTTTCTAAAAATCATATACATAATTTTTGCTTTCCAAAAGTCAAACCATTAATGCCTTCAACCACCAACATCAATCAATCAATCAAGTGACAAGTTGTCACATCACTCAAAGTGACTAATGATTTGACGCTTGATGCGACTAGCGATTTAACGCTTGATGTGACTTGCGGGCCGCACTTGAGTTCGCAATGCGAGTGCGCTCGCAAACACTATCGGGCTCGGGTTCACTAATTCCAAATTAACGAATTTTCCGTTGCGACGTAATTAAATGATTATGCCTAGCGAAATCACTATTCATGTCGCTAACGAATTAATTCAAAATTAACTCGTTCGCCCGAATTAAAATCTAATTTTAATTTCGCGTCGAAATCCAATTTCATATAATATATCGAATATATTATTTAATCGATTAATTCCAAATTAATCGTTCTCTCTTTTAAATGATATTTTATCCCAGATAAAATATCTCCGCAATTAATCCCAGATTAATTTTCTCTCTCATCTAATTAATCCCAGATTAATTAAAGTACGAGTCATACGTCATCGGTGAATCTTCGGGAAGAGACCCATGAGATCCCCAGATATGTTGGTAGTAAATTCGGTCGTCGGACTATCCGAACACGTAAGTACCTAGTACTACATTTTTACCGATTTACAAGACAAGGTTGGCTTCTAGCAAAGCGCCATGCCTACCCAATTCTCCAGAAACATGCTTACAAGGAATAAACGATCTATATCAGGCGTAGTATATGTAGTATTGCGTATTTCGATCCAGTATCGAATGATCACATGCAAGGCCTGGGGCTGGTACAGTGTCTGCCCCGTACGAAGCATATATCGGATCACTAGCAACTAGTCTCTTTATTATCGGATAATCATGACCAAGTCATATTATCCCGATGGTTGAAACCCTTAGAGAACCAGTTCTGTATCCCTGCGCGATCATCATCTCCATATGACTGGAGTGATACTTTCGTCTTGACATCACACCCAACACACTACGATTCTTAATATACCCAGCAGAGGCGTACACAGAACCTGTTAAAGCCCTGGACGACCTAAAACAAAAGTATATTGATTGTCGCAAGTATTAGCGGTGCAAGTCTCAGGTTAAGACCAAATACACCTACCCTGATTCGGACTTCTATAGACACATAATCATACTACCAATGGAATTCCGAGGGGTATATCAAGAGCGAAGCTGTTTTCTGTACCATCGGTAAAACACAACCTCCTACTACACTTTCATGAGTATCATATACCTAAATATATGAGAACTATGCCGTTATGCCCTCACAACGCACACAAGTGTAATACTAGTCTTTTACGCATTATCGATGTCCAATCTCGATAATACTCTGACTAGGGATATTTAATGATTAATCCTTTGTGGATTGATATTGTCTCATATCATCTCAATCTAGGAACTAATCATAAGGACCTCCTATCATTTATACATCTTGGTGACCTAATCACAAATGATAAGTAAGCAATCTCTTTTATCACATAGTTAATTTCTACAACAACACACCATTATATGTACAAATAGTGACGTTATGGCTCATAATTGTCCGAAAATCTCCCACTTGGCCTATAGCCAGTCACTCTAGTGTCCTACACCCAAACTATGTACGGTTGGCTCAAATTACTGAGAAAACTTTCGTCAGCGGATTTGCATGATTATTATCTGATGTGATTTATTCGATCATCACATCGCCACAATGTATGATCTGAACGAATCATATGAATAGTCAAAGTATGTATCTGGATCTTTGATGAGACCATTAATTCTTTAGCCTGTGCTGAAGCCTAGCTCAGCTGCTAACCGAACTATATCTAATCTAATTAGATTTATTATCGACCCAAATGGCTTCTTTTGCTGCCTCAAGTGCAGCAATAACCCGCATTTGTTGTTTATTTAGTAACAATATCTTTCTTAGAAGATTTCCAGCTCATTGTACCGTTATTCGTACTGTATAGTACCTTTGTCGGATTTATAGTCATTATTATCGGTTAGGAAACTTACAGCAGTGAACCCAGTCACTTCAAGTTCTCATTCTCCATAGTATAAGACAGCATCCTTAGTTCTTTAAGATACTAAAGGATGTTCTTAACATCAATCCAGTGACCATCACTAGGATTGGCCTGATTGTGAATCCATATGCTCAAAGCGTATGAAACACCAGGTCGCGTACATTTTTTCAATGTACGAGTTCTCGGAGAGTGTTAACAACTTTAAATCTATTCCAGTAGATCTTTATTCCTAGAATAAAGGTTGTTTCTCCTAAGAATTCTACGGATAATTTTCTCGAAAGCCAAGCTTTCACCAATTATTATTATGGGAATATCATTTTCAAGAAATGACATATTATCATTATTTTATAGGACATTTACTGTCAGTGCGCTCCCACTAACCTCCTTATCTACACAAGAATCATTTCGTTTTGAATTAAATCATATATTGTTATGATTACATCGAAACGATAATTCCAAGAACTCAAGGCTTGCTTCAATCTAACCATGGATCGAATAACCCGCAAACCTTGTTTGCTAGTTTTGATACGACAAAACCTACAGGATGTTGTAAACATCCTCCAAAAGGTTTCCTTTTCAGGAAAGCGATTTTCCCGTTCAGCTGTCATTTTTCATAAATGAAACATCCAGCATCAGCAAGCATTATCCAAATGGATTTACCGTGGCAACAGGTAAAAGATTTCGTCGTAATCTACACAATGTTGATAACGATACCTATTCGCTACAAGCCTAGCTTAGTACGTTGGTATGTTGCCTACCATGTATGTCTTCCTTGAAGACTTATAAAGTACCAACAGGCACAATGCCTTACGGTACAGTAACTAGTGTCCAAACATAGTGAGTATACATGGAATCCATTTCGGATTCATGGCGCTTTGTCATAATTGGGAGTCGATACCTTGTATCACTTCCTCATACGTAGTCAGTTCATGTTCCTCAAAAAGATTGACATCTTTATGAGGTGAGATCAGAAACCCATACCCCAGGTTGTTTTCTGACTCTCTCTGATCTACGCAGTTCTTGTGTATTCGAAAATTATTGGTATAGTTACATCCTTGATTAACTATTTGTGTTCCATTAATGAATCGGTGCCTTGAATAGTATTACTCCGATTTTCATCGGGTTTTACTTTCTTCCTACTTACCACTGCATATCGGTATTCCTCTTAGGAAAACAACATGGCAAGCAATAATTACATTGTTCTCTTGTGAGTTGTATAAGTACTATACTTTGGTTTCCCTATGATAACCTACATTTTAAGAGTATGGTGCTATGTTAGAGTTATTGGCATGCTAGAGATTGCATTTTGGTGATCAATAACAAAGAAATTGATTGTATGATAAAATGTCCAAATTTTTAGAAATCTTAAGTGTTGAGCTAAAACAAGAATTATGAGATTAAATAGTTGTTTGATGATGATATATTGGTATATAATGTATGAAGTTGAAGCTTAATAGAGTGGCTTGTGTAATGGTTGTAGTGTAGAAGTGTTGGGAATGCATTTGGGTAAGTTATACATTGTAGAGTTAAGTGAGGTCATGGAAAATTGGCTTAGCGTCACGACGCCTAGCACCCAGTGTCGCAACACGTGTGAATCAGAGACCTACTATCTCGGTCTTTATTGGGGGAGCGTCACGACGCTCAGTATTTTACATCACGATACGTAACGAGCTGAGGCTCTACCTCAGATCTGATTAGGTAAGGAAGTGCACATGAGGTCTAGATAACCTAATAGACTGACGAAGTGTGTATGATGAAGGTTCTTTATCAGTTTGAACTTCGTGTTCCTCTCGTGGTACATCGGTTTTAGGTTGCACTTTATCAAGTTCAACCTGTCTATGGTTACTTTATTCAGATAAAAATTCTTTTTCTAGAAATTTAACGAAGTCAGATACGAACATATTTTGATGCTCGGTATCATAGAATAAATATCTTTTTGTATTTGAAGGATATCCAACAAACCTATACTTTTTCCCTCGTGGCAAAAGCCTATTCTGTTATGTTATCCTGATGTATTTAGGATAACCCTCGACCCTAATATAATTAAGATTTGATTTTCTACCAGTCTCAACGGATTCGTAGGAATAGTTTTTAAATGAATCTTATTCAAAAGATGAGAAGCGATTAAAAGAGCATAACCCCATAAGTAATAAAGCAGGTTTGTAAAACTCAACATAGATAAGACCATATCCAATAGTGTCTGATTTCTCCATTCGGACACTCCATAATATTCTGGAGGAGTATATTGAGCAAGAATCATATTCTTCTTTAAATAATAAGTGAATTTACCACTCATATATTCACTGTCTCGAATTGATCGAAGATATTTAATTTATTTTTCTACATAATTTCGGAATTCTTTGAAATTTTCAAAGGTTTCCGATTTTTATTTCATCAAATAAACATAACCGTATCGTGACACATCATTGGTAAAAGTAACAAAGTATGAAAAACCACTATGTGAAGTCTGACTCATGGGACCATATACATCGCAATGTATTAGATCCAATAAGTCAGTGGCTCGATGTCTCATACCCGAAAATATGGTTTTGGCCATTTTACCCTGAATGCAAGAGATTCACAAGTTTGATAGGGTTCTCACCGGTACGTAATCACACGCGTATAACGTAAGCGTACGTATCATTTAAGTAGTATAAAAAGTACCGATCCCACGAGAACTTGATACCTAATCTATTAATTTTATGAGGTCAAATGATTACTAGTATCTAACAGGTTGATTGATTGATTTGAAATGGTGATGATTTTAAATTTAAAAACAAGTAAATAAAATTGCACGAAAGTAGGTTTAAGAAAATTCAATATTAGGAAACTATCTAGGGTTGTGAATCATTCTAATATCTTTTAAAATATGAAGTGGTTACTTCATGTTTGTGTAATAAATCGGTTTACTAACCTGGAAAACTAAATTATGCGAAAGCCTCTGTCGATGGTCAGACGCAAATACCCAATATAACCCAATTGAACCATATGTCTATGTCAACCAAATTACCTGGATTCATTAAGATTAAGTTCCAATTATGGCTACCCCCGCCCGACAGGTATATGTCTATCCTGTAAGGAAATCTATTAAAGGGTTATCTATCCTTAAGGAAGATCGTGGGCTATTAAGTCTAAAGCTGCAACCTAAAATTCCTTTGTCAAGTTTATTTTAGATTTACCAGATCAATCTTATTAGTGGTCAATTAACAAGACGCATTAAGCTTAAAACTTAATAAGTAAACCTTTAAATTACCCAAACTATAAAATAACCCCTTATAAACCGGTGATATTAGAATTCATCACAACCCCAGATAACTAACTTAGTTACGATAGATAACTAGGGCTAATAAAAACTTAAAAGTAAAAGACATAAAGTAAAAATGCTGAAAGTAATTGCGGTAAAGTAAAAGCTGAAAAGTAAATTACAATAAAATAAAATGCTAAGGTAAAAGGATCAACTTTTACTATTTACTATTTAGATATTTCCCTTAATATAATTTATTAACTTGTGATTATTTTACCAACCAGCCATATAGGCGGTAACCTGATTAAGTCAAATTAAGTCCAACCAGTCATAAAGGCGGAACGAAAATAAACCTGCCATAAAGGCGTTAAGAAAATTTAATTACCAACCGACCAATCTAGCGGTATCCTTTTTAAGTCAAATTTTAAATAGTGAATATATTATAATTAAGGGAGATTAATCTAAATAACAATAGTAAAAAAATTTCTTTTCACCCTAGCAGGGGGAAGTTACCTCCTCATGTTGAATAGTAGAAACTGTAAAAGTAAAGAAAGTAAATTACTATTACTATTACAGAACGTAATTAAAAATTAATTACAAAACTAAAATTAAAAGAAACTAGATAGAAAACTCCATATTTACATAAGAGAATTCAGAGAGGAAGGTACATCTGAAACTAAAATTTCGAGCTCTATTTATAGGCGTCCATAAGCCCCGCGAGTCACGACGCGCACGTTTCTTCTTGCGTCGCGACGCGCTGACGTTCAAGCTCTGATTCTTCCATTTCAGATTCTTATCTGACACGTAGCAATTCTGATAAATGAATCAATAATTGAGCTGACGTGGCGCTGACATGGCGACATATGGCGAAAGTGATTGTTGGCACCATAGAATTGCGACATGTGGCACACTGTGATTGGCTAATGATGATGTGGCTGACACGTGGAAGGTTAACTCGGACTTCTGCTGACGTGGATGATGATGTGGCTGACACATGGGATGACACGTGTCGACACGTGGCTATGGCGATTGTCGGCACCATAGGATGATGACACGTGTCACGACGTACGTTAGCAGATCGGTTGTTATGTTGACACATGGCACGGTGCACGTTAGCAAAGTTCGGCGCACGTTAGCAAAGTCAAACTTCTCAGATTCTAACATGTGTCCCCGGCACACGTTAGCATAGTGCGACGCACGTAACGTGTCGTGACGCAGCCTGCGCATCGCGATGCGTCAAATGACCAAAATGCCATTTTTTTGTTTTTTTTTCACTAGTTTGGCCCCAAATTACCTCCAGAATGTCCTGAAACTTTATTTATCTACAAAATAACACAAAACACATCAAAATATTCACAAAACTCAAGAAACTATACAAAATATAAGGTCAAATGAGTGGAAAATAGTGATAGATTTACCACCCATCACACCCCCAAACCTAACATTTTGCTAGTCCTCGAGCAAAACACAGAATAAAATAATATAAATAAAATTTAACTAAGCCACTTTCGTAGGAATCACGGTTGCATTTAGCGTATGCAACAAGCCTTTAAACCCCTAGGTGTCCTTAGTAGACGAGTTGTAGTCTCGTGATGGTTTACAGCAATGATACCCACAAACATTTTACAAAAGTAAAAATGTTGTAAAACTAATACACACAAAAGGAAAAAGACAAGAGAAAAGAGAATAAAAAAGTTAGTGACTAATCAGGCGAAACTTCTACTCCAAGTCACTAGTTTTTTCTTTCTTTCTAAATTACTCAATAAGTAAATTCTCCGATTATATTTACCATTCTCCATATGCACAGCCAACAAAATATTAAACAACTCATTTTTGCCCACAACAGTCACAAGTGCAGTTGATAAGAGAGTAATATTTTTGTCCTAAAGTTTTATCAGAATTCACACCTTTTTGTAGCAATGAAATAATTTTTCTAATTTTTCTGATTTTTCTGATTTTTCTTCTTTGATTTTTTATTTTTGATTTATTTATATACAATATCTTCCATCTATGTAGTGAGTGTTGGGTCGGTGGCTCCCAAACCAGTTGGCTTTAGGGCACCAGGTGTTAAGACACCCCTACGGACTTAATTACTCAAACTTCAGATATATATATATATATATATTTTTGCAACATACTTGATCCATAGAGCGAGCTTTGGGCCAGTGACTCCCAAACCAGTTGGCTTTAGGGCATTAGGTGTTGAAACACCCTTACAGACTTAATAACTCGGATCTCAGACGTTTTTTTTTTACTCCATCACTTTTTGAGATGCTTCCCCCAATTAAACTAAAGCACTTAATATTACAAACTTTTCAATTTGAGCTCATGTCTGTATGTTACCATGCATGTTGATAATACCTGCCAACTGAGCATATGAAGATTCATTTTAGTCAGTATTATGGAGAATTCACAAATTAAATAATTCAAAAGGAAATAAATAAAAATTAACTTGTTCCGAATTAGGTTTGAGATATGTCTCAGGAGTGGAAACTCCTTACTCAGCTATCTCTTACCAATTTCACCTTTTTAGTCAAACTAAAAACACAAAAACGCAAAATATTTTTGTAATTTTTAAAAAAAAAATTCAATTTTTTTATATTTTTCGAAAAAATTTGGCCTAAAAATAAAACAACACAACTAAAAACAAGATAATAATCAACTAATTTCCTCCCTCAAACATAAATGAGACATTGTCCCCAATGTCTTAAACAATAGAAGAAGAGGTTAGAAGATAGTACCTGGTTAACTGAAATTCTACATGAAAAGTTAAATGTTAAGATCCAAATTAATCTGATGCCTCTTACCACGATCGTCCTCAGACCAATTTATCTTTGAAAGGATAGGGTCAATTTTTGGTTCATAGGCTAAGATTTAGTCAATTAGATCCGGAGCAGTTCTGGCAGTGAAGATGAGTTCTTTTAAAGGTTTTGACACAAACCCATTTCTCCGGGCATCATCAAGAAACACACAAAGAAAATCATAAAATCCTTCAACGTTGTACAGTCCAAGCGGTTTCTGGTGTATGTTCAGGTTCGCCCAAGATAACACTGTAAAACTTTCCTCCAATGTACCCAAGCCACTTGCCAAATAAATAAAAGCATCAGCACGGTTAATCATTTCTACTAGTCGTTCAAACATACCTGGGACAATTAGTTCTTCTCCGTTTGATGGTCCAATAAGATTTGCCTCCGCCAAGGGTTTTGGGATAATTCCCAAGACTTGACTGCCTCGTTCCTGTACAGCCTTGAAAACAATCCCCATTAGTCCAAGATTGCCTCTGCCATATACTAAGTGCATATTCCTTGCAGCTAAAACTCGACCCAATTCATGTGCTGCCTCTACGTATTGTGGCTTAACACCAACACTAGTATCGTAAAACACACAGATGTTTTCAAATCGTCTTCTTGAAGTGGCTTCCATGTTTTACTCTGGATGTCTTCAAAAGTGCAATGATGAGTTGAATTTATAACACCTGAAAAGGGTGAGTAAAATAATAGCACTAGTACCTGCCAAATGAAAATTATTAGTTAACAGTAAAATAAATCGTGATAGTCAAAAAGGTCTGGATCCTGTCGGAGAAAATAAAAAGAAAACAACAAAACAAATCACAATTATTAGGAAAAGACAAAGATATATAATATGTACAAGAAAAATAGTGGCTTGATTGACGTCTATGCGTCGGGGACAAGCTTCCCATCCAATTTTCTTATAAATTGGCAAACAGGGTCTTTTTGAGTCAAATTCTCGAGACTTAATGGTTGCCTTTCCTTTTTGAATTGTGCGTATAACACACGAATCTCGTGATACACACATCCACTGGGATGCATCTTAAGAGTTTTAGATATGTCATCCAAAGACTCCTTACTCAAGCCATCCCTAATGAAATTAATCTTATCTTCGCGGTTATCATACACCATTCCTAAAGAACGACATTGAGTATTACAAAATATGTGAGTACATTTATAACAAACACATATTCTTTTGGCTCTTCTCTTTTTAGCATATGTGTTTCTTCCTAAACCAGGCAGATGTGAAATAAAAGAGTCAGAAGACTTACTTGCCAATCTGACCCGTGCTTCAATAATCCAACGAATGTCAATAGGAATACCTTTGATCATCAGTAACACATTCGTTCCAAGCGAGCTTTGTAGATTTTCATCAGAGATTTTTGAGGGAGAGAAGGAAATTGCTTGTGAAGATTTGCGAGAACTTCTTCCATCCTGAAATGAATTAACCTGCAAAAACTAAACACACCAAATTAAATCACACCAAATCACAATATATACAAAAATTGCATGGGTTGCCTCTTTGCGAGTGTTAAGTTTAAAGTCGTCAGCTAGACGTGACTTCTCGATCATTAGGCTGGATCTGAAAGTGTGACACTTTCTTTTTGTCGCTCAAATGATTCTCCCCAGTAGTGCTTGACACACTTGTTTTTAACCTTGAAAGTTTTGTTGGAGTCAGGATCATATATTTCAACTGCTTTGTCTGGTAAAACCTTGGTGATCACAAATGGACCTGACCACCGTGATTTTGGCTTCCATGGGAAGAATTTCACCATTGATTTGTTTAACAGTACCTTCTGCCCTGGTTCCAGTTGTATGCGCACTAACTTCTCATCATGTCTTTTCCTTGCCTTTTCTTTGTACAATTTGGCATCCTCAAAAGGCTGATTGTGAAATTCCTCCAATTCGTTGAGCTGGTGGAACTTTTTCTCTTCTGTTACTTGTAGTGCAAGAATTGGCTTTTTTAGTGCAAAAGACGATTTATCTTCAGGTTCCACAGGCAATTGACATGTTTTAAGTTTGTCAGAAGACCTTTGCATTGCATTGGAGTCCTAAATGGTACTGTGTATCACATCAAGTCTGAAACATTCCTCCTTCTTTTCATCATCTGGGAAATTCATGTCCTTGGAAACATTGAATGTTACTTCTTGGTCCTGTACCCTCATGGTTAATTCTCCTTTTTGTACATCAATAATGGTTCGACCTGTAGCCAAGAACGATCTCCCAATGATGATTGGCATGTCTGCGTCTTCCTCCATATCAAGGACAATAAAATCTGCTTGGAAAATGAATTTGTCAACCTTGACTAGCACATCCTCAACTACGCCTCTTGGAAATACGAGCGTTCTATCAGCAAGTTGTAGAGAGACTGAAGTGGGCATTGTTTCTCCAATCTGCAGTTTCCTAAAAATAGAAAAAGGCATCAAGTTAACACTTGCACCTAAATCACATAAAGCCTTACCAAAGTTATATTCTCATATGATGCATGGAACGGTAAAAATGCCAGGATCTTTCAACTTTGGGGGAAGCTTCCTTTGAATGATAGCGCTGCATTCTTCTGTACATGCTACTGTCTCGTAATCTCCCAATCTCCGTTTTTGTGAAAGAATGTCTTTCATGAATTTGACATAGCTGGGCATTTGTTCCAAGGCTTCTGCAAAAGGAATGTTGATGTGCAGCTTTTTGAACACCTCCAAGAAATGAGCAAACTGCTTGTCCAATTTGTTTTTCTGAAGACGCTGAGGAAAAGGTGGAGGTGGAGTGATCTGTTCTTTTTACTTTGCTTCTTTTTCCTCCATATGTTGCTTTGTTTCTTTTGGAACTTCCTCAGTAGTTGTTTTGGCTCCAACATCTTTGTTGATTTCAGTACCGCTTTTTAACATGATGGCATGACACTGCTCCTTCCCTATATTCCTTGGATTTGGTTCTGTGTTGCCGGGAAGATTACCTGGCGGTCTGAAACTCTAAGCATTGGCCAGTTGTCCCATTTGATTTTCCAGTGCTTTAATAGAGGCTGAATGGCTTTGATTCAATGCTACTTGATTTTGAACCATAGCTGCCAAAGCATCATATTTTTCTTCTTGCTTCTTCAACTGGGCCAACACTTCTATTATTCCTGGTTCTTTTTCATGCTCCTAACTTTTGTTCTGTTGCTGAAATCCAGGTGGTGGATAGTTCTGCTGTTGGAATCCAGGTCGTGGATTGTTCTTTTGCCCTGATTTGTTGCTCCATGAAAAATTCGGATGATTCATCCACCCTGGGTTGTAGGTGTTGGAAAATGGATTGTTCCCCTGTCTGTTGAAATTGTTGACAAAATTCACCGTCTCTTCAAGTTGGTTTGGTTCTGGTGCTCCTCCATATGCTGAACTTGTGGATCCAGTGGTAAGAGTCTCCATGAATTTTCATATCTGATCCAGCTTTGCGTTGACTGCTGTATTAGCTCCAACTTCATAAATTCCTGCAATTTTTTGATCATGCTCCTTTCTATTGGCCACAATGAATTGTTGTTGGCCATTTCTTTGATTAGGTCCCAGGCTTGATCTTCTTCTTTTGCCATCAAAGCTCCTTCAGCAGCAGCATCGATTGTGGTTCTCATCTGTCCAGAAAGTCCATTATAGAAAGTTTGAACTTGAAGCCATTTTGGAATCTCATGGTGAGGACATTTCCGGAGCAAATCTTTGTAACTTCCCCAAGCTTCGTAGAGAGTTTCTGAGTCTTGTTGTACAAAGGATACGATGTCATTCCTCAGCTTTCCAGTTCTGGCTGGTGGAAAGTACTTTGCAAGAATTTTGGTGGCTGAAGTGTTCCAAGTTGTGATGGAACCTGCTGGTAGTGAATGTAGCCACGCTTTAGCTCTGTCTTTCAATGAGTATGGAAAAACACGCAGTCTCATTGCTTCTTCAACTTCTTGGTTGTAATTGAAAGTGCCGCAAACTTCCAGGAAGTTGCTGATGTGGGTATTAGGATCTTCAGTTGCTTTTCCCCCAAACTTCACTGACTGTTGAATCATCTGAATGCATGTTTTGATGTCATACGCATTTGCTGGTAAAGGAGGAAGTACAATACAGGAAATGAAGCCGTCGACCACAGGAATAGTTCTGTCTCGAATAGGTATTGGTGGTGCAACCTCCAAGGGTTCAGGTTCCATGTTCACTAAAACTTCTTGGCCTTCTCGCATTTCCCTTCTCAACTGTCTGATGGTTCTTTCAATTTCTTGGTCAAGCGATCGGAGTTCAAAGCTTCTGGTTCGTCTCATGTAGTTTCTGAGAACCTGAAATACAAGAAAACAAAAACAATAAGTAAAAAGAAATTAGATACAAGTAACGTATCTAACCCTTAAACTAATAGTAAAAGATAAATAAGTCCCCGGCAACGGCACCAAAAACTTGACCGGTGCGTAATCACACGCGATAACGCAAGCACACGTATCGTTCAAGTATTATGTGTATGCCTATGTCGATGGTCAGACGCAAATACCCAATATAACCCAATTGAACCATATGTCTATGTCAACCAAATTACCTGGATTCATTAAGATTAAGTTCCAATTATGGCTACCCCCGCCCGACAGGTATATGTCTATCCTGTAAGGAAATCTATTAAAGGGTTATCTATCCTCAAAGAAGATCGTGGGCTATTAAGTGTAAGTCGGAAACCTCAAATTTCTTTGTCAAGTTTATTTTAGATTTACCAGATCAATCTTATTAGTGGCCAATTAACAAGAAGCATTAAGCTTAAAACTTAATAAGTAAACCTTTAAATTACCCAAACTATAAAATCACCCCTTATAAACCGGTGATATTAGAATTCATCACAACCCCGGATAACTAACTTAGTTACGACACATAACTAGGGCTAGTAAAAACTTAAAAGTAAAAGACATAAAGTAAAAATGCTGAAAAGTAATTGCGGTAAAGTAAAAGCTGAAAAGTAAATTACAATAAAATAAAATCCTAAGGTAAAAGGATGAACTTTTACTATTTAATATTTAGATATCTCCCTTAATATAATTTATTAACTTGTGATTATTTTACCAACCAGCCATATAGGCGGTAACCTGATGAAGTCAAATTAAGTCCAACCAGCCATAAAGGCGGAACCAAAATAAATCTGCCATATAGGAGGTAAGAAAATTTAATTACCAACCGACCAATCTAGCGGTATCATTTTTAAGTCAAATTTTAAATAATGAATATATTATAATTAAGGGAGATTAATCTAAATAGGAATAGTAAAAGAATTACCTTTCACCCTAGTAGGGGGAAGTTACCTCCTCATGTTGAATAGTAAAAACTGTAAAAGTAAAGAAAGTAAATTACTATTACTATTACAAAACATAATTAAAATTTAATTACAAAACTAAAATTAAAAGAAACTAGATAGAAAACTCCTTATTTACATCAGAGAATTCAGAGAGGAAGGTACATCTGAAACTGAAATTTCGAGCTCTATTTATAGGCATCCATAAGCCCCGC
>SKCR01001767.1:0-31790 GCA_019454045.1 Zanthoxylum bungeanum | reverse complement strand
GCCAGGATCTTTCAACTTCGGGGGAAGTTTCCTCTGAATGATAGCATTGCATTCTTCTGTTAATGCTACTGTCTCGTAATCTCCCAATCTCCGCTTTCGTGAAAGAATATCTTTCATGAATTTGGCATAGGTGGGCATTTGTTTCAACGCTTCTGTAAATGGAATGTTGATATGCAGCTTTTTGAAGATTTCCAGGAACCGAGAAAACTGCTTGTCCAATTTGTTCTTCTGAAGACGTTGAGGAAAAGGTGGAGGTGGAGTGATCTGTTCTTTTTCCTTTGCTTCTTTTTCCTCCATCTGTTGTTTTGTTTCTTTTAGAACTTCCTCAATTGTTGCTTTGATTCCCATCTTTATTGATCTCAGTACCGCTTTTTAAGGTAATAGCTTGACATTGCTCCTTCCCTCGGTTCCTTGGATTCGGTTCTGTGTTGCTGGGAAGATTACCTGGCGGTCTGTAACTCTGAGCATTGGCCAGTTGTCCGATTTGATTCTCCAGTGCTTTGATGGAAGCTGATTGGCTCTGAAACATAGCATCATATTTTTTTAACTGATTCAGCACTTCTGTTATTCCTGGTTCATTTATCTATTCTTGGCCTTTATTCTGTTGTTGGAATCCAGGTGGTGGATAGTTCTGCTGTTGGAATCCAGGTGGTGGATTGTTCTTTTGCCCTGAGTTGTTGCTCCATGAAAAATTAGGATGATTCATCCACCCCGGATTGTAGGTGTTGGAATATGGATTGTTCCCCTGTCTATTGAAATTGTTGACATAATTCACCGTCTCTTCATGTTGGTTTGGTTCTGGTGCTCCTCCATATGGTGAACTTGTGGATCCAGTGGTAAGAGTCTCCATGAATTTGCATATTTGATCTAGCTTGGTGTTGACTGTTGTATTAGCTCCACTTTCATAAATTCCTGCAATTCTTTGGATCATGCTCCTTTCAGTTGGCCACAAGGAATGTTGTTGGCCATTTCTTTCTTCGATTAGTTCCCAGGCTTGATCTTCTCCTTTTGCCATTAAATCTCCTCCAGCAGCAGCATCGATTGTGGTTCTCATTATTCCAGAAAGTCCATTATAGAATGTTTGGACTTGAAGCCATTTTGGAATCTCATGGTGTGGACATTTCCGGAGTAAATCTTTGTACCTTTCCCAAGCTTCGCAGAGGGATTCTGAATCTTGATGTACAAAGGATGTGGATGTCATTCCTCAGCTTTCCGGTTCTGGCTGGTGGAAAGTACTTTGCAAGAAATTTGGTGGCTAAAGTGTTCCAAGTTGTGATGGAACCTGCTGGTAATGAATGTAGCCAAGCTTTAGCTCTGTCCTTCAAGGAATATGGAAAAACACGCAGTCTCATTGCTTCTTCAGCTTCTCGGTTGTAATTAAAAGTGCCGCAAACTTCCAGGAAGTTGCTGATGTGGAATTAGGATCTTCAGTTGCATTCCCCCCGAATTGAACTGAGTGCTGAATCATCTGAATGCATGTTTTTTGATGTCACACGCATTTGCTGGTAAGGGAGGAAGTACAATACAGGAAATGAGTCTGTCAACCACCGGAATGGTTCTGTCTCGAATGGGAATTGGTGGTGGAACCTCCAACGGTTCAGGTTCCATGTTGACTAAAGCTTCTTGGCCTTCTCGCCTTTCCCTTCTCAACTGTCTGATGGTTCTTTCAATTTCCGGGTCAAGCGGTCGGAGTTCAAAGCTTTTGGTTCGTCTCATGAAGTTTCTGAAAACCTGAAACACAAGAAAACAAAAACAATAAGTATAAAGAAATTAGATACAAGTAAAGGTATCTAACCCCTAAACTAATAGTAAAAGATAAATAAGTCCCCGGCAACAGCGCCAAAAACTTGACCGGCGTAAACACACACGTATAACGCAAGCGCACGTATCGTTCAAGTAGTATAAAAATATCGATCCCACGAGGACTTAATTCCTACTATTGTTATTAATTATTGAATCTATTTATTTACAGATATCTAATTAAATGAAGAAGAGAATGATTGTTTGATTGGTTGAAAGTGGTTTTACAAAATAAATAAATAAATAAAAAGACAAAAGAAAATACTAAGGAAAATAACAAAAGACACAAAGATCTAGGGTTGTGAATCATTCTAATATCTTTTAAAAGATGAAGTGATTATTTTATGTTTGTGTAATAAATCAGTTTACTAACCTGGAACACTAAATTATGCAAAAGCCTCTGTCGATGGTCAGACGCAAATACCCAGTTTAACCCAATTGAACCATATGTCTATGTCAACCAATTATCTGGATTCATTAAGTTTAAGTTCCAATTATGGCTACCCCCGTCTGACAGGTATATTTCTATCCTGTAAGGAAATCTATTAAAGGGTTATCTATCCTCAAGGAAGATCGTGGGCTATTAAGTCTAAGGCTGAAACCTAAAATCCCTATGTCTAGTTCATTTTATATTTACCACATCAATCTTATTGGTGATCAGACAACAAGAGCATTAAGCTTAAGACTTAATAAGTAAACATTTAAATTACCCAAACTATAAAATAACCCCTTATAACCGGTGATATTAGAATTCATCACAACCCCAGATAACTAACACATAACTAGGGCTAGTAAAAACTTAAAAATAAAAGACATAAAATAAAAATGCTGAAAAGTAAAGACATAAAG
Source organism: Zanthoxylum bungeanum (assembly GCA_019454045.1). NCBI lineage: Eukaryota > Viridiplantae > Streptophyta > Magnoliopsida > Sapindales > Rutaceae > Zanthoxylum > Zanthoxylum bungeanum. The sequence continues at coordinate 29,141 of SKCR01001767.1, read as the reverse complement.
TAAAAGCTGAAAAGTAATTGCTAAAAAGTAAACGTTGAAAGTAAATTGCTGAAAGTAAATGCTGAAAAGTAAATTGCTGAAAGTAAATTGCTGAAAGTAAATTGCTGAAAGTAAATTACTGAAAAGTAAAAACTGAAAATTAAAGAAAGAAAAGTAATGTGCGTAAAAGTAAATTGCCGAAAGTAAAAACTGAAAAGTAAAGAAAAAAAAGTGCGAAAACGAAAATTAATTACTGAAAGCTGTAAATAAACAAACAAGATACAATCTTCTTAGTATTCTTAAGGAATTCCTTAGAAGAAAGTATGAATTTTATAAATGAAATGGCTTGGTATTTATAGGCAAAATTTTGCCTCCATCAAATCATCCACCAAATCAATTATTAATTGCTCCACTAATTGCTCCACTAAATTACTCCACCAAATCCATTTAATTGCTCCACTAATATCTTATCATGTTTGGTGATGATTTGATAATTTTTATTATTTATTTATTAATTTATTTTTTGCTTTGAAAATGATTGAAAGTGACATAATAATTTACACACTACACACTTCTGGATGGTTCATCAATTTCGGGCATGAAATCTTCAGAATTCGAAATTATTTTGTCTTTCAAAGTTGTAGATCCTTTAGTCTTCTTTAATCTGGAACTTAAAATCAGCCCAATCCAATAACTGAGTAAGATGTTATGCCCAAAATACGACAGATGCGCAAAACTGGAATTTCCAAAACTACACTTCGTCAAAACGCCCTTTCAGGTTTCCAATCTCCAAAATTAAAATATCAAGTCCAATAATTGCCCTTATTTGACCCCAATTTCATCCTAAATGATTTCATTGAGACCGATATATATTATTTATCTGCAAAATAAACTAAAACACATCAAAACGTTCATCAAACCCGGAGAAACTAAACAAAATATTAAGTTAAAGGGCGGTAAATATTGATATATTTTCCGCTCGTCATCATCTCAGTCCCGGTAGTGATTCCTAGAGATCGCTGCATCTTGCAGGGATGGACCTTGGGAGTCAAAGCACCTCGCCACCGTATCACTCAGTTCGAAGCAATAGCAAGTCAGATAGCAGCTGGCGAACCAGGTAAGTAAAAATGCATGCATAACTTTGATAGGATTGTCACTGTCACACACTGCACAAGTCCCATCAAAGTGGGGGAGACTGTAGGCATTGTATTTTTGCATAAGACTCGATGATGAGCCTTGTATGGAGGCACTACCCTTTAAGTTACGGAAGTCACGGGAAACGGACGTCGTAAGGGAAAACTCAATACCTTGTCAGATTTCATTCATTTTCTAGCCAGCCGCGGGTTCGCTCGATTAATCTCTGTTTTAACTGTTAGACTCGGCCCAAAAATCCATGCATCCCACACAAAGCTACACGCCCAAGCCCACACAACACCAAGCCACACGCCCAAGCCCACCAAAAAAGCCATCCCACACGCCCACACAAGCCTCTAAGCCCAATCCAAAATGATTAAAACATTTAAAACACATGTCTAAATTAAATCAAAGCTCCTTCCTAAATTAAATAAATCAAATCAAATCACATAAATCTTTTTCCTAAACTAAAACAAATCACCTTCCTAAATTGAATAGATCTTTTCCTTATAACACACTAATTAAAAGATACCTCCCATGATTGCATGATTTATTTCCTTCCCATGCAAGGAAAACCCTAACCCACTCTTATAAAAAGACACACAAACAAAACCTTTAGAGGGAGCTCACTATTCACGGAAAATAGTGAAACAAACCCTGAAAGACTTGGCTTTTCTTTTAACACTCTCTTCACAACCTCTCTCCCTTCACGTCCCCACTCAGTCGAGAATCCATAAAGCAATAACCCTTCACGCACACCATTCACAAACTGACCTTGAAATAATACAACAAAGCACCCTTCAAACGACTCTCCCTCACGCTTCATTCTCTCCATGCACGCTCTTAACTCTAAACAAACTGCAGCCTTCACATAAGCCATACACTCACGCCAAGCACTATCCACGTAGCCACACAGCCCCACGAACCACAACAACCCCTCACAATTGACAAACAAACTGCCCTCCATATGATAACAAGCAAACTCTCCACGTCACGCTCCTCACACAGACGTAACTCACGAGCTGCCCCTTTTCAAGGCAAAGCCGTGAACAAATCAACAAATAAACCTTAATCGCTTGATCACTCACACCACACCCCACGAAACCCTAACTCATCGCAACCCCATGCACACGTGAAAACAGCAGCAAAAATAGCAAAAACAGCAGCCCAAAACAGAGAAAATAGCAGCCCAAAATAGCAAGGCACGAAGGAAAATATTGAACCAGCGAACCAGAAAAGTTACGGAGCATTAACCCTTCCGACGACCACGTAACGCACTTCCAAGAAGCAACTTAAAAGGTAAGACCTGAGGGCACCCTTTGTTATATTTTATTTTGTCGTCCTGGAAATGGCATGCTCGGTTCGACGTGGAATACGTCCAACCAGGTATGCAAAGTCCTATATTAAAAATGACCGAGTTCTTTGGCCAAATATTTATTGTTCCGTATTTATCAATTTAATATGTTTATGAAATTATGTGCTTACCGTTATGTCGATTTACTTTTATGCATGCAAACTTAGATATAGGTTCTACTCATATGTATGCAAACTTAGATATAGGTTGTATGCAAACTTAGATATAGGTTATTCTTGCGTATGTATGTTGCGTAGACTCGGTTATATTATCGTATAAATCTGTTCATTACAAGTGGCATAAGTAAGAGACCATTCTGAACCCAACTGTTTGAGGTCTTCCCTTGCGAGGGGTGAGTGCGGCCTTAAATCATTTCCCAATTCACACTAGGTGGCGACTCCATTTTATTTTCTCCGGTTTAGTCCCCGTGGGCTACTCCGTACTCCCGATCGGGCCGCGAGCCTAGAACAGCGTCGCTGATTTCTATGTCCTACAATACTCTCATCAAGATTAATATTCAAGAATGCAGTCTTGACGTCCATTTGCCAAATTTCATAGTCATAATATGCGGCAATGGATAGAAGAGTGCGGATGAATTTGAGCATGGCTATTGGCGAGAAAGTTTCCTCATAGTCAACTCTCTCTTTCTGGATATAACCCTTGGCCGCTAGCCTAGCCTTGAAGGTCTATACCTTCCCATCTGCTCCCCTCTTCCTCTTGTAGATCCACTTACACCCCATCAGGTTGGTCTATGATGAGCGGAAAATATATCAATATTTACCGCCCCTTTTACTTAATATTTTGTTTAGTTTCTCGGGTTTGATGAACATTTTGATATGTTTTAGTTTATTTTGCAGATAAAATAATATTGGGACTCAATGAAATCATCTAGGACGAAATGTGGGTCAAATAAGGGAAAATTTTGGACTTGACATACTAATTTTGGATATTGGAAACTTGAAAGGGCGTTTTAACGAAGTGTAGTTTTTGAAATTCCAATTTTGCGCATCTGTCATATTTTGGGTATAACGTTTTACTCTAATATCGGATTGAGCTGATTCAAGTTCTAGATTAAAGAATACTCAAAGATATACAACTGTGAAAGACAAAATAATTTCGAATTCTGAAGATTTCATGACCTAAATATATGAAACATCCGTAAGTGTGTTATGTGTAATTATTAAAGTCATTTTCAAAGCAAAAAAATAAATTAATAAATAAAAAATAAAAATAGTCAAACTCCCACCAAACATGATAGCAATTAGAGGAGAAATTAATAATGGATTTGGTGGAGCAATTAGTAGAGCAATAAATAATGGATTTGGTGGACGGTTTGATAGAGGGAAAATTTTGCCTATAAATACCAAGCCATTTCATTTGTAAATTCATACTTTCTTCTAAGGAATTCCTTAAGAATACTAAGAAGGTTGTATCTTGTTTGTTTATTTACAGCTTTCAGTAATTAATTTCCACTTTCGCACTTTCTTTTCTTTACTTTTCAGTTTTTACTTTCCGCAATTTACTTTTACGCATAATACTTTTCTTTCTTTAATTTTCAGTTTTTACTTTTCAGTAATGATGAGGTAACTCCCCTTTGCTGGGGTAAAAGGTAAAACTTTTATTACTAATATTTAGATTAATCTCCCTTAATTATAATATATAAACTAGTTAAAACCTGACTTAACGAGGATACCGCCATATTGGTCGGTTGGTAATTATTTAAATTGGTTTTAACCTGACTAAACTGGATACCGCCTGATTGGTCGATTGGTAATTAATTATTAAATTGACTTAATCTGGATACCGCCTATATGGCTGGTTGGTAATTATCATGCAAAGTTAATATATTATATTAAGGGAGATATCTAAAATAGAAGTAATAAAAGTGGATCCTTTTACCTCAGCATTTTCCTTTATTGTATTTTTACTTTATTTACTTTTCAGTAATTTACTTTCAGTATTACTTTTTAGCAATTTACTTTCAGCAATTTACTTTCAGCATTTACTTTTCAGTAATTTACTTTCAGCATTTACTTTTCAGCATTTAATTTTTAGTATTTAATTTCAGCATTTACTTTCCGTCATTTACTTTTCAGCAATTTACTTTTCAGCATTTACTTTATGTCTTTTATTTTATTTAAGTTTTTAGTACCCGTAAATATGTGTCGTAACTAAGCCAGTTATCTGGGGTTGTGATGAAGTCCAATATCACCGGTTTATAAGGGGTCCAATATAAAGGTTTATTTATTGAGCCTTAGTCTTAATGCATCTTGTTAACTGGCCATTAATAAGATTGATTCGGTAAACTTAAAATGAACTTGGAAAGGGGATTTTAGGTTTAAGGCCTTAGACTTAATAGCCCATGATCTTCCTTGAGGATATATAACCCTTTATTAGATTTCCTTACAGGATAGGAATATACCTGTCGGGTGGGGGTAGCCATAATTGGAACTTTATCTTAATAAATTCAGATAACTTGGTTAACATAGGATTATGATTAATTGGGTTATACTGGGTATTTGTATTTGACCATCGGAAGAGGCTTTTACATAATTTCGTGTTCCAGGTTAATAAACCAATATATTAACAAATGTAAAATAACCTCTTCATCTTTTAAAAGTTATTGGAACGATTCACAACCCTGGATAGTTTTTAAATTTGAATTTTCTTCAATCTACTTTCAAGCAATTTTATTTACTTGTTTTTAGTTTTAAATTCACCACCCAATCAAACAACCAATCCATTAGATACTTGTAAATATTTAACTTCATAAATTAATAACTAAAGGTTTTAAGTCCTCGTCGGATCAATAATTTTATACTACTTGAACGATACGTGCGCTTGCGTTATACGTGTGTGATTACGCACCGGTCAAGTTTTTGGCGCCGTTGTTGGGGACTTATTTATCTTTCACTATTAATTTTGAGGTTAGATACCTTTACTTGTATCTAATTTTCTTTTTACTTATTATTTTTGTTTTATTGTGTTTCAGGTTCTCAGACACTACATGAGACGAACCGGAAGCTTTGAACTTCGATCGCTTGTCCCAGAGATTGAAAGAACCATCAGACAGTTGAGAAGAGAAAGACGAGAAGGGCAAGAAGCAATCATTAACATGGAACCTGAACCTTTGAGCGTTGCACCACTGATTCCCATTCGAGACAGAACCATTCTGGTGGTTGACAGACTCATTTCTTTTATTGTACTTCCTCCCTTACCAGAAAATGCGGGTGACATCAAAACATGCATCCAGATGATTCAGCAGTCAGTACAGTTTGGGGAAAATGCAACTGAATATCCTAATGCCCACATCAGCAACTTCCTGGAAGTTTATGGTACTTTCAATTACAACCGAGCAACTGAAGAAGCAATGAGACTGCGGGTTTTTCCATATTCCCTGAAAGACAGAGCTAAAGCTTGGCTATATTCGTTACCAGCAGGTTCCATCACAACTTGGAACACTAGAGCCACCAAATTCCTTGTAAAGTACTTTCCACCAGCCAGAAATGCAAAGTTGAGGAATGACATCACATCCTTCGTGCAACAAGATTCAGAATCCCTTTGTGAAGCTTGGGAAAGATTCAAAGATTTACTCCGGAAATGTCCTCATCATGAAATCACAAAGTGACTACAAGTCCAAACCTTCTACAATGGACTTTCTGGAATAATGAGAACCACAATTGATGCTGCTGCTGGATGAGCTTTGATGGAAAAAGGAGAAGATCAGGCTTGGGACTTAATTGAAGAAATGGCCAACAACAATTCGTTATGGCCAACAGAAATAAGCATTATCAAAAGATTTGTAGGAATTTATGAATTTGGAGCCAACACAGCATTGAATTCCAAGCTGGATGTGATTTGCAAAAATCTGGAAACTCTTAACATGAAAGTTAATGGAGGATCCACAAGTTCACCATTTGGAGGAGTACCTGAGTCAGAATCTTACAACCAACAAGAAGAGACAGTGAACTATGTCAACAATTTCAACAGACAGAGGAACAATCCATATTCCAACACCTATAACCCAGGGTGGAGGAATCACCCCAATTTCGCATGGAGCAACAATTCAGGGCAAAATAAATACCCACCACCTGGATTCTAACAACCAAATAAAAGCCAGGAGCATGAAAAAGAACCAGGAATAACAGAAGTGCTGGCCCAGTTGGAAAAGCAAGAAGCAAAATATGATGCTTTAGCAGCTAGGGTTCAAAATCAAGTAGCATTGAATCAAAGACATTCAGCCTCTATTAAAGCACTGGAAAATCAAATGGGAGAACTGGCCAATGCTCAGAGTTACAGACCGCCAGGAAATCTTCCCAGCAACACATAACCAAATCCAATGAACCGATGGAAGGAGCAATGTCAAGCCATTACTTTGAAAAGCGGTACTGAAATCAACAAAGATGTTGGAATCAAGGCAACCATTGAAGAAGTTCCAAAAGATGCAGTTCCACAGATGGAGGAAAAAGAAGCAAAGGAAAAAGATCAAGAAAGAATCACTTTACCTCCATATTTTCCTCAACGACTCCAGAAAAACCAATTGGATAAACAGTTTGCTCGATTCTTGGAGGTGTTCAAAAAGCTGCATATCAACATTCCATTTGCAGAAGCCTTGGAAGAAATGCCCAGCTATGTCAAATTCATGAAAGATATTCTTTCACGAAAACGGAGATTGGGAGATTACGAGACAGTAGCATTGACGAGGAATGCACCGCAATCATTCAAAGGAAACTTCCCCCGGCAGTTTCACATTTCCTTGCACCATTGGAGAACATTATATTAGTCAGGCTTTATGTGATTTAGGTGCAAGTTTAATTTAATGCCTTTTTCTATTTACAGGAAACTAAAAATCGGAGAAGCAATGCCTACCTCAGTCTCTCTGTAACTTGCTGATCGAACACTCGTATTTCCGAGAGGTGTCGTTGAAGATGTGCCGGTCAAAGTCGACAAACTCATTCTCCCAGCAGATTTCATATTATCCTTGACATGGAAGAAGACAAAGATGTTCCTGTCATCCTTGGGAGACCATTCTTGGCTACAGATCGAACTGTGATTGATGTGCAAAAGGAGAACTAACTATGAAAGTGCAGGACCAAGAAGTTACCTTCAATGTTTTCAAAGCCATGAAATTCCCGAGTGAAGAAAAAGAGGAAGAATGTTTCAGAATTGATGTTGTTGATAATATCATTCATGATACTGATACAGTTCCCACGGACAAACTTGAAGCTTGCATCACTAACATGACTAACAGCGAGCTAGATGCTGAAATTCTGGAATGTATCAACTATCTTGACAAGCCATTCCGATTCAAATCGACACCACCAGTGGAAAGTCTGGAACTTCCGAAGAAAGATCGAATCAAGCCCTCAATTGAAGAACCATCGCAATTGGAGCTGAAGCTAATACCGAGTCATCTCAGGTATGCATTTCTTGGAAACTCTTCTGAATTACCTATTATTATTTCTTCTTCGCTAACATTGGACCAGGAAGAAAAGTTACTGAGAGTGTGTACGAGAAACACAAGAAAGCCATTGGCTGGACTATAACAGACATTCAAGGCATTAGTCCATCATTTTGCAAGCACAAGATTTTGATGATAGACGAGTACAAACCCACAGTGGAGCATGAACAAAGATTAAATCCAATCATGAAGGAGGTCGTGAAGAAAGAAATCATCAAATGGTTGGATACTGGCATCATCTACCCCATCTCAGACAATAGTTGGGTGAGTCATATGCAGTGTGTACCAAAGAAATGAGGAATTATTGTAGTCACAAATGAAAAGAACGAGCTGATTCCAATAAGAACGGTGACTGGATGGAGAGTCTGCATAGACTACCGGAAGCTGAACAAAGCAACAAGGAAAGATCATTTTCTGCTGCCATTATTGATCAGATGCTAGACAGACTGGCGGGACATGAGTTCTATTACTTTTTGAAATGGATACTCTCGGGTACAATCAGATTGCCATCGCCTCAGATGATCAAGAGAAACTATATTTACATGTCCGTATGGTACTTTTACTTTCCCCAAAATGCCATTTGGACTATGTAATGCTCCTACCACATTCAACGTTGCATGATGGCCATCTTCTCAGACATGCTGAGAGCAGAGTATAGAGGTTTTCATGGATGACTTCTCTGTGTTTGGAGATTCTTTGACCACTGCTTGCAAAATCTGGAACATGTATTACAAAGATGCGAAGATACCAACCTAGTACTCAACTGGGAAAAATTCCATTTCATGGTACAAGAAGGCATCGTCCTGGGACATCGGATCTCACAAAAGGGAATTGAGGTAGACAAAGCAAAGATCGAAACAATTGAAAAACTACCTCCACCCACATCTGTCAAAGGAATTCGAAGTTTTCTCAGACATGCTGGCTTTTATAGGAGATTTATCAAAGACTTCTCAAAAATTACAAAACCTCTTTGCAATCTTCTGGAGAAATATGTGCCTTTCAACTTCACCAAAGAATGCCAGGAAGCTTTGAGATCCTGAAACAGAACTTGGTTCCACTCCTATCATTGTAGCACCAGACTGGACCCTTCTATTTGAGGTGATATGCGATGCTAGTGATTTTATTGTAGGAGCAGTTTTGGGACAACGCAAAGCAAAGATCTTCCATGCCATTTACTATTCCAGTAGAATCTGAATGAAGCTCAACTCAACTACACAACCACTGAAAAGGAGTTGCTTGCAGTTGTGTTCGCTTTTGACAAATTCCGATCATATATGTTGGGTCCCAAGGTGGTGGTCTACACAGATCATTCAGCAATCAAGTATCTGATCGCGAAGAAAGATGCCAAGCCCAGATTGATCTGTTGGATACTTCTTCTGTAAGAATTTGATGTGGAGATCAGAGATAGGAAATAAACAGAAAACCAGGTGGCAGATCATTTATCAAGGCTCGAGAATGGAGAAACAGCTGGCAAAGAATTGATAATCAAAGAAACTTTTCCAGATGAAAAGCTATTTTCCATGAACCTGCAGGAAGTCTCTTGGTATGCTGACTATGTCAACTACATAGTTTCTGGAAAATGGCCGTTGGAATGGACAACTCAACAAAGGAAGAAATTCTTCAAAGAAGTTAAGCACTATGTTTGGGATGAGTCGTACTTGTTCAAATGTTGTGCTGATCAATTACTGAGATGATGTATTCCATATGAGGAGGTCAACAGTGTTTTGCAACACTGTCATTCATCACCATATGTCGGACACTTCAGCGGGAATAAAACTGCAGCAAAAGTCTTACAATCAAGTTTGTTCTGGCCCACTCTTTTTAAAGATGCTTATCTATTTGCTCTTCAATGTGACAGGTGCCAGAGAGCGGGGAATATTTCGAGGAGAAATGAAGGACAGTTGCAAAATATTCTGGAAGTGGAGATATTTGATGTATGGGGTACTGATTTTATGGGACCCTTTGTTCCATCATTCGGAAACCTGTACATACTGGTTTCTGTAGACTACGTCTCAAAATGGGTTGAAGCAATTGCACTACCATCCAATGATTCAAAAGTGGTGATTAAGTTCCTGAAAAAGAATATTTTCACTCGCTTCGGAACACCTTGGGCAATTATCAGCATGGTGGCTCACATTTCTGCAAGAGATACTTTGATTCACTTCTATCCAAATACGGAGTTACTCATAAGGTTGCCACAACCTATCATCCATAGTCAAACGGGCAAGTGGAAGTTTCAAACAGGGAGATCAAACGAATCTTGGAAAGAACCTTGGATCAACAAGGAAGGACTGGTCTGAAAAACTGGATGACGTATTATGGGCTTATCGGACAGCTTACAAGACACCTATTGGTATGTCCCCATATCAAATGGTGTTCAAGAAAGCATGTCATCTGTCAGTTGAGCTTGAACACAAGGCGTAATGGGCACTGAAGAAGTTGAATCTTGATCCACAAGCTGCAGGAGAGAAAAGACTTCACCAACTCATTGAGTTGAAGGAATTTCACCTACAGGCCAAGAAATGGCATAACCAAAAAATAGTGCGCAAACAATTGGAACCAGGGCAGCAAGTGTTGTTATACGATTCAAGGTTGAAACTTTTTCCTGGAAAGCTGAAATCAAAATGGTCAGGTCCATTTGTGATTACGCAGGTGTTACCCTACGGAGTTATTGAGATATACAATCCCAAGTCGAGCAACACATTCAAGGTTAACAGCCAACGTGTCAAGCACTACTGGGGAGAATCATTTGAGTGACAAAAAGAAAGTGTCACACTTTCAGATCCAGCCTAACGTTTGGGAAATCATGTCTAGCTGACGACATTAAACTTAGCGCTAGCAGGGAGGCAACCTAAGAAATTTGTGTATATATTGTGATGTGGTGTGTTTTAATTTTTATGTGTTTAGCTTTTGCAGATTAAGATGCATTTCAGGATGGAAGAAGCTCTCGTAAATCTTCACAAGCAATTTCCTTCTCTCCTTCAAAATTCTCTTATAAAGGTCTACAAAGCTCGCATGGAACGAATGAGACTTCTGACGATCCATGGTATTTCTAATGACATTCGTTGGGTAATCGAAGCACGGGTCTGATTAGCAGTTGAGTATTCTAATTCTTGTAATTCTTATTTGCCTGGTTTTGGAAGAAGCACCTATGCAAAGAAACGTAGAGCTAAGCAAATGGGTGTTTGTCACAAATGTGCATGTTGGAATTGCAATACTCGTTGTCGGTCTTTAGAAATGGTATCTGATAATCGCGAAGATAAAATTAAATTCATTAGGGATGGCTTGAGTAAGGAGTCTTTAGATGATATATCTTCGACTCTTGAGACGCATCCCAGTGGATATGTTTATATAGCCATTCGTAAAATACATACAAAATTCCGAAAAGAAAGACCACAGTTAAGTCTCGGGAATCTGACTCTAAAAGACCTTGTTTGCCAATTTATAAGAAAATTGGATGGGAAGCTTGTCCCTGACGCATAGACATCATTCAAGCCGTTACATTATTGTAAATATCATATCTCTTTGTCTTTTCTTAATAATTGTGATTTGTTTTGTTATTTTCTCGGACAGGATCCAGGCTACTTTTTGACCTTTCAAGATTTACTATTTTGCCACTAATCGTCCTTTGGAAGATACTTGTGCTATTATTACTCACCCTTTTCAGGTTCTATAAATTCAACTCATCAGTGCACTCTTGAAGGAATCCAGAGCTGAAAAAAGAAACACAAAAATATGGAAGCCACTTCAAGAAGACGAGTTGTAAACATTTATGTGTTTTGTGGTACTAGTGTTGGTGTTAAACCATAATATGTAGCAGTAGCACATGAATTGGGTCGAGTCATTACTGCAAGGAATATACACTTAGTATATGGCGATGGCAATCTTGGACTAATGGGGATCGTTTCAAAGGTTGTACAGGATGAAGGCAGCCAAGTTCTGGGAATCATCCCAAAACTCTTGGCAGAGGCGAATCTGATAGGACCATCAAATGGCAAGGAACTAATCGTGCCAGGTATGTCTGAACGACTGGAAGAGATGATTAACCGTGCTGATGATTTTATTGCTTTGCCAGGAGGCTTGGGCACGATGGAGGAAATTTTTACAGTACTATCTTGGGAAAACTTGAACATACACCAGAAACCGCTTGGACTATACAATGTTGATGGATTTTATGATTTTCTTTGTGTGTTTCTTGATGATGCCCGGAGAAATGGGTACGTGTCAAAGCCTGTAAAAGAACTCCTCTTTTCTGCCAGAACTGCCCCAGATTTAATTGACCAAATCTTAGCTTTTGAACCTCAAATTGACTCCATTCTTTCCAAGATAAACTGGTCTGATGATGATCGTGGTAAGAGGCGTCGAATAAATCTGGATCTTAACCTTTAACTTTTCATTTAGATGTAGAATTTCACCTAACTAGGTACGGTTTTCTAAACTCTTCTTCTGCTGTTTAAGACATTCGGGACAATGTCTCATTTAGGTTTGGGGGAGGAGAATAGTTAAATTGTATCTTGTTCTTATTGTTTTATTTTTAGTCAAAAATTTTCGAAAAAGCCAAAAAAAAAATTGAAAAATTTTACAAAAGCCAAAAAAATATTTTATGTTTTTGTGTTTTTATTTGATTAATCAGGTGAAATTGGTGTGAGATAGTCTAGTAAGGAATTTCCACTCCTGAGACGTATCTCAACCTATTTCGGAACAAATTAATTTTTTTTTATTTCATTTTAAATTATTTAATTTGTGAATTCTCCATAATACTGACTAAAATGAATATTCATATGCTTAGTTGACAAGTATTATCAGCATACATGGTAAAATACAGACATGAGCTGTAATTGAAAAGTTTGTAATATTCAGTGCTCTGGTATAATTGGAGGAAGCATCTTAAAAAAGCGATGGGATAAAAAAAAGGAAAAAAAATAGAAAAAAATGTATTAAAAAACGTCTGAGATCCGAGTTATTAAGTCTGTAAGGGTGTCTTAACACCTAGTGCCCTAAAACCAAATGGTTTGGGAGTCACTGGCCCAAAGCTCGTTACATGGATCGAAGATGTTGCCAAAAAATATATATATCTGAAGTCTGAGTAATTAAGTCCGTAGGGGTGTCTTAACACCTAATGCCCTCAAGCCAACTGGTTGGGAGTCACTGACCCAAAACTCGCTACCTAGATGGATGATATTGTATATAAATAAAAAAAATCAAAAATCAAAGAAAAAAATTAGAAAAGTCAGAAAAATTATTCCATTGCTTAAAAAAAGATGTGAAATCTGATATAACTTTAGGACAAAAATATTACTTTCTTCTCAACTGTACTTGTGACTATTGTGGGCAAAAATGAGTTGATTAATATTTTATTGACTGTGTATAAGGAGAATGGTAAAAATAATCGGAGAATTTACTTATTTGGTAATTTAGAATGAAACAAAACAACTATTGACTTGAATTAGATGTTTCACTTGTTTAGTCACTAACTTCTTTATTCTCTTTTCTCTTGTCTGTTGTTTTTGTGTGCATTAGTTTTACTATCTTTTTACTTTTATAAAATGTGTGTGGGTATCATTGCTGTAAACCCTCACGAGACTACAACTCGTCCACTAGGGACACCTAGGGGTTTAAAGGCATGTTGCATACGCTAAATGTTGGACAATTATGACCCATAGCATCACTATTTGTGAAGATCATGGTATTGTTGTACAAATTAACTATGTGACAAAGAGATTGCCCTTTTATCATTTGTAATTAGATTACCAAGATATATAAATGATAGAAGGTCCTTATGATTAGTTCCGGATTGAGATGATATGAGACAGTATCAATCCACGAAGGTTTAATCATTAAATATCCTTATTCGGAGTATTATCGAGATTGGACATCGATAATGCGTAAAAGACTAGTATTACACTTGTGCGCGTTGTGGGAGCATAACAGCATAGTTCTCATATATTTGGGTACATGATAGTCATTCAAATGTAATAGGAGGTTGTGTTTACCGATGGTATGGGAACAGCTTCGCTCTGGATAGACCCCTCGGAATTCCATTGGTAGTATGACTATGTGTCTATGGAAGTCTGAATCAGGGTAGGTGTATTTGGTCTTAACCTGAGACTTGCACCGCTAATACTTGCGACAATCAATATACTTTGGTTTTGGTCGTCCAGGGCTTTAACAGGTTCTGTGTACGCCTCTTCTGGGTATATTGAGAATCGTAGTGTATTGGGTGTGATGTCAAGATGGAAGTATCACTCCATTCATAGTGGAGATGATGATCACGTAGGATACAGAACTGGTGCTCTTATGTACTGCAGTCATCGGGATAATATGACTAGGTCATGATTATCCGATTATAGAGACTAGTTGCCAGAGATCCGATATGTGCTTCGTACGGGGCAGACACAATTCCAGTCCCAGGCCTAGCACGTGACATCTGATACTGGATCGTAATACGCAATACTACGTATACTACACTTGATAAAGATTACTTATTCCTTTAAGAATATTTCTGGAGAATTGGGTAGGCACGGTGATTTGCTAGAAGCCAACCATGTCTTGTAAATCAGTAAAAATGTAGTACTAGGTAAGTACGTGTTCGGATAGTCCGACGACCGGATTTACTGCCAACATATCCGGGGATCTCATGGGTCGCTTCCCAAAGATTCACCAATGACGTATGACTCACACTTTATTAATCTGGGATTAATTATTAGAAAGAGAAAATGAATCTGGGATTAATTATGGAGATATTTTATCTGGGATAAAATATTATTTAATGAGAGAGAACGATTAATTTCGAATTAATCGATCAAATAATATTATACGAAATTGGATTTCGACGCGGAATTAAAATTAGATTTTAATTCGGGAGAACGAGTTAATTTAGAATTAATTCGTTAGCGACGTGAATAGTAATTTTGCTAGGCATAATTATTTAATTAAATTTGATTTAATTACGTCGCAATGGAAAATTCGTTAATTCAGAATTATCGAACCCGGCCCCGGGAATGTTTGTGGACCCACTCGCATTTCGAATCAAGTGCGGCCCACAAGTCACATCAAGCGTCACATCATTAGTCACTTTAAGTGATGGATGTCTTGTCACTTTGAGTGATTGACAACTAGTCATTATTCATGATTGATGGTGGTGGTTGGATGGCTTTAATGCTTGTACCAATTTTGAAAGTTGAATTTGGTATATCTTTTATTGATTTTGGAAATCAAAGACTAACACACAATTTCTCACTCTCTCCTCTCTACCTCTCGGCCTTGGGCCATTTTTTCTTCTTTCTTCCTTCTCAAGCCGAGAACAAGATGAAAAACAAGGGAAAGATTTGCGGCAAATTTTTCCGAGTGCTAACACACATATGGAGTCTTACGAAGGTGATAGGGAAACCCACCCATGGGCATGGAATCCTTACCCAAAGCTTGGAGTTTGAAGATTCAAAATGGAGCACAAAATAGAGGCCAAAAACCGTGAGCTTCATGGAGGAAAAGCTTGAAGATTTTTGTTGTTCCTTGCATCGCATAAGCCGATCTTTGTAAGTATGATTCTGCCATACTTCTTATGAGTATTCACACATGTTTCATTGCTTAAATTAATCTTGGGACTAACCTAGAAACCCAACAATGGTATCTTGAGCCTTGTTTAAGCATGAAATTGAAATTAGGGTAAAATTGGGTAAAATTGATTTGAGCATGTTGGATGACATTGATTGTTTAAATATGCTTGAATGATGATAACATAGTGTTATGCATGATCAATTTGATGAAAATTGAGTTGGATCAAATTTTCCCTAATTGGTTGGCTTGGCCGAAAGTTGGACTACCCTAAATGTCATGGTGATTTTTGTTTTTTGATTCATTGGATGAGTTGAAATCATTTGGGAAATGTTGATTTAGGATTCAATTGGATTGAATTTGGAATTGGACAAAAAACCCTATTATTGCCGTGACTACTAGCATGGAAAATGACTTGATTTTTTGATTCAATTGTGTTGGACATAAGTTGATGATGAAAAGCATAATTAATTGAGTAAATTGGTGTTTTGGAAATGTTAATTTGACTAATTAATTATGGCTATACACTTTGATTAATTTAATTGTGAAATTTGGAATTTGCAATTTAAATTAATTGGGTTTATTTTGGAATTGGGCTTGTAAAGTTGTATTTGGGCTTAATGGGCTTGGTTGGGCCAAGTTTGGTTTAGGCTAATTGTTGGATCCAATTGGGCCCAAAACCATATCCATAAAGTCCAAATATAATTAAATGGACCTTTAATTTTAATTGGGCCTAAATTGGTTTCTTGGCAAATAAGGGTGATTCCTTAAATGGGCTTTGGTATTTGGGTTTGACCCATATTGACCAAAAGTCCATGCCTTAAGAAATTAATTGAAAGCCCATTGGACTTTAAATTAAATTGACATTGGATGTTAATCGGGCTTTGAGACCCGTAATGATTAGATTTAGAATCTGAGTCGTAAAGGCACATTAAAAAGTGTAATTATTTAATCTAGAATTAAATATAGAATTAGTATTAAATACAAATGAAATTGGATTTAATATTGTAGTTTAATATAATTCAAGAATTCGTACCTTGAGTACTTATTCGTAAAACGAGTTTGACTCGCGCAAAATCAAATCATTGTTTGAACATTGGATGGTCATTAATTTTCAGATTAATTAATTAGATTAGATTGATTGATAACATGCTTTGTGTGAATACATGGATGCGATGTATAAATAATTCATATCGGATGGATATTAGATGGGTGGGGGCAATTTTGGAAATTGTTGTAATAAATTTAGAATTTATTAAATTGGACCTGCGTGTCCAGCCTATTACCTCTTTACTATTTGTATTTCTCTTCTCACCTATTCCCCTCAATGTAAATGAGGTTTCTTTAGAAATGTTATGTAATCGGGTAGAAGTAAATATTGTGCTAGCGGGAGATAGGAAAGTGAGAGATTTGTTCTAGGAACAATGTGTTAAGTATCCATCCGCATATCATTATTATTTTATTTATACGCGCCTTATTATGTTTTAGAATGCATGTTTAAGGGTGTATGATGATGAGACCTTAACAAAGATAATTAATTGGTTGCCAATTACGCGAAAAAAACCCTCAACATATTAAGCATTTTTCCTTCCATTGAGTGATTCTTACTCAAGATCCAAGATTGGCACTGGTTTGTTGGCCAAAGTCAAGACCTTTGTCCGTCGCGGATGTGTTTGAATCATGAAAGCTTTGTTCCATATCGGTGTCTTGTCCAAGTTGTGATTTTTGGGCCAAAGTCAAGATCACTTCTTGTCCATCGACATCGATTACGAAGCTTTCCAAGGTCAATGGGTTCCGCTTAACTGGGATCATTAAGTTTGTTATGCCAAAGCCAATGCTTAGTTGATTCAGAGGAAAAAGGTTAGGGAATATATTGGATATATTGGCATATATAAGATATATGTTTCGGACTTGGATGTCCACCTACTGGATCTAGGAATTGGATGGGATCCAATTGATCTTAGAGATCTACCTAGTTAATTATCATACAATTTATTGGCCAAAGTCAAGATTGTGTGTTATTTAACGGGATCCTAGCCCACTAGGAAACAAGGTTTCCCGAGTACTCCACAGAGGGTTAGAAGCTCGCCGAAAAATAGTGGGAGGCAAGTATTAAATTTGCAATATTCGTTTAGTTACTTGCCAATACGCACTCATTTAATTTTTCGTCAATATAAATTAATATATTAGTTGGACTAATATTTAATTGTTGTTTTAATAAAACAGTTGGACTGTATTCAAACTACCTCAAATTATAGTTGATTATATAATTGTATTATAGTAATCAATATATTTGAATTAACCTATTAAATTATAGTTGATTATATAGTTAGACTATAGTAATCATTATATTAAGTAGTACCTAAAATCGTTGATTTGATAGTTAGACTATTGGAATCAAGATAAATGAAAGATTAGTGTTTAATACATAATCCTGGGTGAAAATGTCATTAAACGACTTTAATTTTCAGATTGGGAATAAAATCTCAGGATAGTCCTGGAGACCGAGAAGTTACTTTATTTGATAGAGTAACGTCTCGAGCCTAAGCCCGGAGTTGAGCAAATAGTAGAACATGATATTTGGAATATTCATGTGATGATAACTTTATTGCTTAATCTGTTATGCTTTCCGCAAAGACTCCTTAATTTCTTAATCAGAACTAAGGATTAGATCCTTATAGTATGATAATGAAATTGAAGGATCTTCATAGATCTATCCTTAGATCTTAGAAGTAAAAATTGCAATAGAAAACTCTTGGAGAGTTAATGGCTATAGTCAAATAGACAAAGCCAGAGTTTGCAATAAGGCAAGAAGCGCAATGCGCATCTTACTTCGACATCCCAGAAAGCCAAGGCTTGGCCAAAGGCTTCTGGGGTGTGGAAAAGGGACAAAGGCAAAATCATTATAATCTTCTGGGAAGACATAGGACATACCCTTCGGGTAGGTACTTAAATTAGGAAACTGTTACAATGTAATTGGTTTGACTAGAAACATTATCTCTATATCAGGGTTTAACCCGTTGCGGGTATACCTTTATATTCTATAACACTAAAGTGTTTTATTTCATAAAGATGATATTGACATAAACACATTAGATTTGAATAATAGTATTTATATTTTGAATATAAATAAATCTCAAACGTATGATATGACAAACAAATAGCTCAAACTGATTAAAATCAGTTGAGACTTATTTGTGGCATTGTTGTCTGGGACACAATTAAACAAGACTCGTATATCCACACTTATGAAGAGTGGATACTAGGACGGATTTGATTCTATTCAAATAATGTCTACGAATCTAGTTTATTAGGCAAAGTGCCTAAAATACCTTTTACTTGGTAAAAGTGCAAGTGTCACCGATCTGTTAGCCATCGTTCATAGTGACGTAAGTGGGCCCATATCTAGCTAGGCTAGAGGTGGATATGAATACTTCGAAACCTTTATGGATGTGGCATCGCGTTATGGTTATGTGTTTCTATTGAAACACGAATCGGAAACATTCAGAAAGTTTCGACATGAAGTAGACAAACAGACCGGCTAAAGTATTAAAACCATCACGGTCAGACCATGATGGAAAATACTTAAGCAATAAGTTTCTCAAATACTTGAAAGTGTATAGTATTTTTCCAATGAGGACTCCTCCCGGAACACGTCAATTTGACGGTGTGTTCGAACGGAGAAATCGAATTTTGTTGGATATAATAAGGTTAATCATGAGTCGATCTGAGCTACCATTTCCTTCAAGGGATACACATTAAACAGTGCAAAAGGTTCCATAAAAATTTGTTAGACAGACTTCATATTAGATATGAACAGGAAAGAAACCGGGTTTTCTGATTCCTGAAGATTTGGGTATGCTAGGCATATGTTTGGATGAAACCAAACTAGAACCCAAATCGAATAAGTGCCTAAGATGTAGGTTATCCTAGGGTAACCAAAGTATAGTACTTATACAACTCACAAGAGAACAATGTAATTGTTGCTCACCATGCGGTTTTCCTAAGAGGAATACCTATATGCAGTGGTAAGTGGGAGGAAAGTAAAACTCGATGAAAATCAGAGTAATACTATTCCAGGAACCGATTCCTTAATGGAACACAGATAGTTCATCAAGGATGAAACTATACCAATAATCTTCGAATACATAAGAACCGCGTAAGTCAGAGAGAGTCAGAAAACAACCTGGGAGGAATGGGTTTCTGATCTCACCTCATAAAGATGTCAATCTTATTGAGGAATCCAAAGTGACTACGTATGAGGAAGTGATACAAGGTATCGAATCCCTCCCATGGCAAAGTGCCATGAAGTCCGAAATGGATTCCATGTATACCAACCATGTTTAGACATTGGTTGTTGTACCGGAAGGTATTGTGCCTATTGGTACTATATAAGTCTTCAAGGAAGACATACATGGAAGGCAACATACCAACGTACTAAGCTAGGCTTGTAGCGAAAATGTATCGTTATCAACATTGTGCCGATTACGATGAAACCTTTTACTCGTTGCCATGGTTAAATCCATTTGGATAATGCTTGCTGATGCTGCATGTTTCATTTATGAAATATGGCAGCTGAACGTCAAAATCACTTTCCCTAAAAGGAAACCTTTTGGAGGATGTTTACAACATCCTAACGGTTTTGTCGTACCAAAATGAGCAAACAAGGTTTGCAACTTAATTCGATCCATTTATGGATTGAAGCAAGCATTGCGTTTTTGGAATCATCGTTTTGATGTAATCATAATGGTATATGATTTAATTCAAAAATGAATATGATTCTTGTGTATATAAGAAGGTTAGTGGGAGCGCACTGATAATGATTGTCCTATAAATGATGATATGTTATTTCTTGGAAATGATATTCCCATAATACAATCAGTGAAAGCTTGGCTTTCATGAAAAATTCTCCGTAGAATTCTTTGGAGAAACAACTTTTATTCTAGGAATAAGTATCTATTGGGATAGATCTAAACGTTGTTGGCACTCTCCGAGAACTCATACATTGAAAAATGTACGCGACCTGGTGTCTCATATGCTTTGAGCATATGGAGTCACAATCAGGCCAATCCAAGTGATAGTCACTGGATTGATGTTAAGAACATCCTTTAGTATCTTAGACGAACTAAGGATATTGTCTTATACTATGGAGAATGAGAACTTGAAGTGACTGGGTTCACTGTTGCAAGTTTCCTAGCCGATAAAGACGATTATAAGTCATTACAAAGGTACTATATAGTTTGAATAACGGAACGGTGAGCTGGAAATCTTCCAAACAAGATACTATTACCGAATAAACAACAAAAGCGGAATATTGATGCAGCTGAGGCAGCAATAGAAGCCTTTTGGATTGATAATAATCCTAATCAGATTAGGAGTAGTTCTGTTAGCAGCTGAGCTAGGCTATAGCACAGGCTAAAGAATTAATGGTCTCATCAACGATCCAGATAAATACTTCAAATATTCATCTGATTCATTCGGATCATACATCGTGGTGATGTGATGATCAAATAAATCGCATCAGATGATAACACTGCAAATCCGCTGACGAAAGCATTTTCTCAGCAGAAGTTTGAGCGAACCGTGCATAGTTCGGGTGTAGGACACTTGAATGATTGGCTATAGGCCAAGTCGGAGATTGTTGGACAATTATGACCCATATCATCACAATTTGTATAGATCATGGTGTTGTTGTACAAATTAACTATGTGACAAAGGAAATTGCCCTTTTATCATTTGTAATTAGATTACCAAGATATATAAATGATAAAAGGTCCTTATGATTAGTTCCGGATTGAGATGATATTAGACAGTATCAATCCACGAAGGTTTAATCATTAAATATCCCTAGTCGTAGTATTATCGAGATTGGACATCGATAATGAGTAAAAGACTAGTATTACACTTGTGCGTGTTGTGGGAGTATAACGGCATAGTTCTCATATATTTGGAAATAGGATACTCATGCAAGTGTAATAGGAGGTTGTGTGTACCGATGGTACGGGAACAGCTTGGCTCTGGATAGACCCCTCGGAATTCCATTGGTAGTATGACTATGTGTCTATGGAAGTCCGAATCAGGGTAGGTGTATTTGGTCTTAACCTGAGACTTGCACTGCTAATACATGCGACAATCAATATACTTTGGTTTTGGTCGTCCAGGGCTTTAACAGGTTTTGTGTACGCCTCTTCTGGTATATTGAGAATCGTAGTGTATTAGGTGTGATGTCAAGATGGAAGTATCACTCCAGTTATAGTGGAGATGATGATCATGTAAGATACGGAACTGGTGCTCTTATGTACTGCAGTCATCAGGATAATATGACTAGGTCATGATTATCCGATTATAGAGACTAGTTACCAGAGATCCCATATGTGCTTCGTACGGGGCAGACACAATTCCAGCCTCAGGCCTAGCACGTGACATCTAATACTGGATCGTAATACGCAATACTACGTATATTACGCCTGATAAAGATTACATATTCCTTTAAGAATATTTCTGGAGAATTGGGTAGGTACGGTGCTTTGCTAGAAGCCAATCATGTCTTGTAAATCGGTAAAAACGTAGTACTAGGTACGTACGTGTTCGGATATTCCGACGACCGGATTTACTGCAACATATCCAGGGATCTCATGGGTCGCTTCCCGAAGATTCACCGATGACGTATGACTCGCACTTTATTAATCTGGGATTAATTATTAGAAAGAGAAAATTAATCTGGGATTAATTACGAAGATATTTTATCTGGGATAAAATATTATTTAATGAGAGAGAACGATTAATTTGGAATTAATCGATCAAATAATATATTCGATATATTAAACGAAATTGAATTTCGACGCGAAATTAAAATTAGATTTTAAATCGGGTGAACGAGTTAATTTAGAATTAATTCGTTAGGGACGTGAATAGTAATTTTGCTAGGCATAATTATTTAATTAAATTTGATTTAATTACGTCGCAATGGAAAATTCGTTAATTTGGAATTAGCGAACCCGAGCCCGGGAGTGTTTACGGGCCCACTCGCATTTCGAATAAAGTGCGGCCCACAAGTCACATCAAGCGTCACATCATTAGTCACTTTAAGTGATGGATGTCTTGTCACTTTGAGTGATTGACAACTAGTCACTATTCATGATTGATGGTGGTGGTTGGATGGCTTTAATGCTTGTACCAATTTTGAAAGTTGAATTTGGTATATCTTTTATTGATTTTGGAAATCAAAGACTAACACATAATTTCTCACTCTCTCCTCTCTACCTCTCGGCCTTGGCCATTTTTTCTTCTTTCTTCCCTCTCAAGCCGAGAACAAGATGAAAAAAATGGAAAGATTTGCGGCAAATGTTTCCGAGTGCTAGCACATATATGGAGTCTTACGAAGGTGATAGGGAAACCCACCCATGGGCATGGAATCCTTACCCAAAGCTTGGAGCTTGAAGATTCAAAATGGAGCACAAAATTGAGGTAAAAAACAATGAGCTTCATGGAGGAAAAGCTTGAAGATTTTTATTGTTCCTTGCATCGCAAAAGCCGATCTTTGTAAGTATGATTCTGCCATACTTCTTACGAGTATTCACACTGTTAGACAGTTATGACCCATAGCGTCACTATTTTGTAAATGATATTGTATTATTGTACAAAATTAACTATGTAGTAATGAAATTGCCTTTTACCGTTTTGTAATTTATTTAATTCTGATATAAATGGTAAGAGTCCCTATGATTAGTTCCGGATTGTGATGATATGAGACGGTATCAATCCATAAAGGTTTAATCATTAAATATCCCTAGTCGTAGTATTATCGAGATTGGACATCAATAATGCGGAATAGACTAGTACTGCACTTGTGCATGTTGTGAGGGCACAACGGCATAGTTCTCATATGGGTCTTCAAGAAGAAGAACGACATGGGTCTTCAAGAAGAAGACCGACATGGATGGCAACGTACAAACGTACAAAGCTAGGCTCGTAGCGAAGGGGTATCGTCAACAACTTGGAGTTGATTATGACGAAACTTTCTCACCCGTTGCCATGATTAAATCCATTCGGATAATGCTTGCGGTAGCTGCATATTACGATTACGAAATATTGCAGATGGACGTTAAAACCGCTTTCCTTAACGGAAACCTGTTGGAAGATGTTTATATGCAACAACCTGACGGTTTTATCGCACCAAGACTTGCAAACAAGGTTTGTAAGTTAAATCGGTCCATTTATGGACTGAAGCAAGCATCGAGGTCATGGAACCAACGTTTTGATGAGGTCATAAAAGAATATGATTTCATTCAAAACGTAGATGATCCTTGTGTATATAAGAAGGTTAGTAGGAGTGCACTGAATTTTATTGTCCTTTATGTCGACGATGTATTGCTTATAGGCAATGACATTCCCATGTTAACGTCGGTGAAAGCTTGGCTTTCATTGAAATTCTCCATGAAAGATCTGGGAGAAGCAGCTTTTATTCTAGGAATAAAGATCTACAGGGATAGATCTAGAAGGCTACTTGGACTCTCCCAGAGTACATATATTGATAAAGTGTTGAAGAGATTCAACATGGATCAGTCCAAGAGGGGACTGTTGCCAACATCACATGGCGTCTATCTATCTAGGGACATGTGTCCTAAAACACAAGATGAGAGAGACAACATGAGTCGGACTCCGTTCGCCTCGGCAGTTGGATCGATCATGTATGCCATGATATGTACACGACCTGATGTGTCCTATGCTTTGAGCATGTGTAGTCGATATCAGGCCGATCCAGGAAAGGATCACTGGATGGCGGTTAAGAGTATCCTTAGGTATCTTAAGAGAACTAAGGATGTTTTCTTAATCTATGGAGATGGAGAACTTGAGGTATCTGGGTATACCGATGCAAGTTTCCAAACCGACAGAGACGACTTCAAGTCGCAAACCGGGTACATATTTTGCTTGAATAACGGAGCAGTGAGCTGGAAATCTTCCAAGAAAGATACTGTTGCCGATTCAACAACTGAAGCGGAGTACATTGCAGCAGCTGAAGCAGCAAAGGAAGCGGTTTGGATCCGAAAATTCCTAGTTGGATTAGGAGTAGTTCCATTAGCAGCTGAGCCCGTTTTATTGCATTGTGACAATAGCGGGACCATAGCGCAGGCTAAGGAACCAAGGTCTCATCAACGATCCAAACATGTTCTTCGACGATTCCATCTGATTCGAGAGATCATACATCGTGGCGATGTGAAGATCGAAAAGATCGCATCAGAGGACAACATTGCAGATCCGCTGACGAAAATAATTCCTCGGGAAAAGTTTGAGCGACACATACATAGTTCAGGTATTAGATGCTTGAGTGACTGGCTATAGGCCAAGTGGGAGATTGTTAGACAGTTATGACCCATAGCGTCACTATTTTGTAAATGATATTGTATTATTGTACAAAATTAACTATGTAGTAATGAAATTGCCTTTTACCGTTTTGTAATTTATTTAATTCTGATATAAATGGTAAGAGTCCCTATGATTAGTTCCGGATTGTGATGATATGAGACGGTATCAATCCATAAAGGTTTAATCATTAAATATCCCTAGTCGTAGTATTATCGAGATTGGACATCAATAATGCGGAATAGACTAGTACTGCACTTGTGCATGTTGTGAGGGCACAACGGCATAGTTCTCATATATTTAAGTATATGATACTTATGCAAGTGCGGTAGGAGGTTGTGTTTACCGATGGTACGGAAAACAGCTTCGCTCTGGATAGACCCCGCGGAATCCCATTGGTAGTATGTCTGCGTGTCTATGGGAGTCCGCTTCAGGGTAGGTGCATATGATCTTAACCTGAGACTTGCATCGCTAGTACTTACGACAATCGGTAAACTTTAGTTTTGGTGGTCCAGGGCTTTAACGGGTTCTGTGTACACCTCTTCTGGATTTATCGAGAATCGTAGTGTATTGGGTGTGATGTCAAGATGGAAGTATCACTTCAGACATATGGAGATGATGATCGCGAGGGATACAGAACTAGTACTCTATAATGGTTGCAACCATCGGGATAATATGACTAGGTCAGGATTATCCGATTCAAAGAGACTGGTTGCTTGATGTCCGATATGTGTATCGTACGGGGCAGACACATCTCCAGCCCCAGGCCTTACATGTGATCATCCGATACTGGTTCGATATACACTATACTACGGTATACTACGCCTGTTATAGATCTTATATTCCAATAAGAATATTTCTGGAGAATTGGGTAGGCATGGCGTTTTGCTAGAGGCTAACCTTGTCTTGTAAATCGGTAAAAACGTAGTACTTGGTACGTACGTATTCAGATAATCTGACGGCCGTATTTACTGCCAACATATCCAGAGATCTCTTGGGTCGCTTCCCAAATATTCACCAATGACGTATGATTCAAACTCGATTAATCTTGGATTAATTACGGAGAGACTTTATCTTGGATAAAGTACTATACATAGAGAGAGAACGATTAATTTGGAATTAATCGATCAAATAATATATTCGATATATTAAACGAAATTGGATTTCGAAGCGAAATTAAAATTAGATTTTAAATCGGGTGAACGAGTTAATTTAGAATTAATTCGTTAGCGATGTGAATAGTAATTTTGCTAGGCATAATTATTTAATTAAATTTGATTTAATTACGTCGCAATGGAAAATTCGTTAATTTGGAATTAGCGAACCTGAGCCCGGGAGTGTTTGCGGGCCCACTCGCATTTCGAATAAAGTGCGGCCCACAAGTCACATCAAGCGTCACATCATTAGTCACTTTAAGTGATGGATGTCATGTCACTTTGAGTGATTGACAACTAGTCACTATTCATGATTGATGGTGGTGGTTGGATGGCTTTAATGCTTGTACCAATTTTGAAAGTTGAATTTGGTATATCTTTTATTGATTTTGGAAATCAAAGACTAACACATAATTTCTCACTCTCTCCTCTCTACCTCTCGGCCTTGGGCCATTTTTTCTTCTTTCTTCCCTCTCAAGCCGAGAACAAGATGAAAAACAAGGGAAAGATTTGCGGCAAATGTTTCCGAGTGCTAGCACACATATGGAGTCTTACGAAGGTGATAGGGAAACCCACCCATGGGCATTGAATCCTTACCCAAAGCTTGGAGCTTGAAGATTCAAAATGGAGCACAAAATTGAGGCAAAAAACAATGAGCTTTATGGAGGAAAAGCTTGAAGATTTTTATTGTTCCTTGCATCGTAAAAGCCGATCTTTGTAAGTATGATTCTGCCATACTTCTTATGAGTATTCACACATGTTTCATTGCTTAAATTGATCTTGGGACTAACCTAGAAACCCAACACTAAATGCAATCGTGATCCCAACGAAAGTGGCTTAGCTTAATTATTTATGTTATTTTATTTTATTATTTTTCTCGAGTACTAGCAAAATTTTAGGTTTGGGGGTGTGATGAGCAAAAAATATATTAATATTTACCGCCCCTTTTACTTAATATTTTGTTTAGTTTATCGGGTTTGATGAACGTTTTGATATGTTTTAGTTTATTTTGCAGATAAAATAATATTGGGACTCAATGAAATCATTTAGGACGAAATGTGGGTCAAATAAGGGCAAATATTGGACTTGACAAATTAATTTTGGATATTGGAAACCTGAAAGGGCGTTTTAACGAAGTGTAGTTTTGGAAATTATAATTTTGCACATTTGTTGTATTTTGGGCATAACGTTTTACTCTGATATCGGATTGACCTGATTCAAGTTCCAAATTAAAGAATACACAAAGATCTACAATTGTGATAGACAAAATAATTTCGAATTCTAAAGATTTCATGACCAAAATAGATGAAACATACGTAAGTGTGTTATGTGTAATTATTAAAGTCATTTTCAAAGCAAATAAATAAATTAATAAATAAAAAATAAAAATAGTCAAACTCCCACCAAACATGATAGCAATTAGTAGAGCAATTAATAATGGATTTGGTGGAGCAATTAGTGGAGCAATTAATAAGGGATTTGGTGGATGATTTGATGGAGGATAAATTTTGCCTATAAATACCAAGCCATTTCATTTGTAAATTCACACTTTCTTCTAAGGAATTCCTTAAGAATACTAAGAAGATTATATCTTGTTTGTTTATTTACAGTTTTCACTAATTAATTTCCACTTTCGCACTTTCTTTTCTTTACTTTTCAGTTTTTACTCTCCGCAATTTACTTTTGCGCACAATACTTTTTTTTCTTTAATTTTCAGTTTTTACTTTTCAGTAATGAGGAGGTAACTCCCCTTTGCTGGGGTAAAAGGTAAAACTTTTATTACTAATATTTAGATTAATCTCCCTTAATTATAATATATAAACTAGTTAAAACCTGACTTAACGAGGATACCGCCATATTGGTCGGTTGGTAATTATTTAAATTTGTTTTAACCTGACTAAACTGGATACCGCATGATTGGTCGCTTGGTAATTAATTATTAATTTGACTTAATCTGGATATCGCCTATATGGCTGGTTGGTAATTATCATGCAAAGTTAATATATTATATTAAGGGAGATATCTAAAATAGAAGTAATAAAAGTGGATCATTTTACCTCAGCATTTTCTTTTATTGTACTTTTACTTTATTTACTTTTCAGCAATTTACTTTCAGCATTTACTTTTCAGCAATTTACTTTCAGCATTTACTTTTCAGTAATTTACTTTTCAGCATTTAATTTTCATTATTTAATTTCAGCATTTAATTTCCGTCATTTACTTTTCAGCAATTTACTTTTCAGCATTTACTTTTTGTCTTTTATTTTATTTAAGTTTTTACTACCCGTAAATATGTGTCGTAACTAAGCCAGTTATCTGGGGTTGTGATGAAGTCCGATATCACCGGTTTATAAGGGGTTAAATTACGGTTTGGGTAATATTAAGGTTTATTTATTGAGCCTTAGTCTTAATGCATCTTGTTAACTGGCCATCAATAAGATTGATTCGGTAAACTTAAAATGAACTTTGAAAGGGGATTTTAGGTTTAAGGCCTTAGACTTAATAGCCCACGATCTTCCTTGAGGATAGATAACCCTTTAATACATTTCCTTACAGGATAGAAATATACCTGTCGTGCGGGGTAGCCATAATTGAAACTTTATCTTAATAAATTCAGATAACTTGGTTAACATAGGAATATGATTAATTGGGTTATACTGGGTATTTGTATTTGACAATCGGAAGAGGTTTTCACATAATTTCGTGTTCCAGGTTAATAAACCAATATATTACACAAATGTAAAATAACCATTTCATCTTTTAAAAAGATATTGGAATGATTCACAACTTTGGATAGTTTTATAAATTTGAATTTTCTTCAATCTACTTTGAAGCAATTTTATTTACTTGTTTTAAGTTTTAAAGTCACCACCTAATCAAACAACCAATCCATTAGATACTTGTAAATATTTAACTTCATAAATTAATAACAAAAGGTCTTAAGTCCTCGTGGGATCGATACTTTTATACTACTTGAACGATATGTGCGCTTGCATTATACGTGTGTGATTACGCGCCGGTCAGTCTACAAGTTCCCAGACTGAGTTGGAGTACATAGACTCCATCTCTAGGTTTATGGCTTTGAGCCATTCCTCTTTTTCAGAATCATCCACTACACTACGATAGGTCAATTGATCATCTA